>JAJTUV010003033.1:0-236649 GCA_021653895.1 Mastomys natalensis
CATCATCATCTTTGGTTGTAAAAAACTATAAAATAGCTCTGGTGTCACAAAAATAATTCAGATCAGAGAACTTCTCAGACAGATCTCCAGAATACTATTCTGTACCCAGAAGTAGATCTGTAGTCTCAAGAAATCATTGAGAAACCAAAAAATAAAATTCAACTCCAATTAACTGCAAAGACAATGATCTGGTTACAAGGCTGTCTCAGTAACAATAGGAATGATTCTTCGAAAACAGCAGTAGAAGGGTAGAAGCTCTTGGAAGGGTACAGTAATTCTATTTATAAGTGGTGTGTGAGAGGGTGTTATTTATCAACCTATTTCCCTTGTTTCAGTCTTCTACAGCAAGTTTCTTCATGCCTTACATATAAATTTCTCTCTGAATCAAGGTAGAGACCCTATCTTGCTACTCTGTACATGTAGAAGGCAGCCTAGAACACAGCTGGTATTCAGCAATACAGGCACGACCTTCACTCAGCTATTTTAACCTCCAAAGTAAATTGTCATGAGAACTTAGTAAAGTTCCCACATCGTAAAGTAGAATAAAGTTATGGTTAATGTAGGTTTCTCTGATAATAGCAATGCACAGACATACTCTAGGTAGAACAGTATTGTTGCTGTAATTTCAGATGTCTATATTAACGTAGCCAGGAATAAACACACATTATTTCATTCTAGTTTACTAATACTCTGCCATTGTCCCAAACGGCTTTCCCCTAAGTGATAATTACGTTAACTTTTGCTGCTTCTTTCTAACATGTGTACTCTGCCTAAATGTTCAGTGGCAGTTACAGCACAATGCACTGGAATGGAAGGGAAATACAGGAGAAATAGATTCTAGGCACTCCTCACTACTTATTAACAGCCTTTATTGGGTGCTTAGGTGAGCTGGGATAAAAGTGAACACTCAATTCAGTTTGGAGATTCTAACACCACAGGGTATAGTTGCCATTAAAAAAAAAAGCCAATCATATCTCATTGTTCCATGGGGAGCTTTATTTCTGTGTTAGAATGGATGGAAAGCTTTATTTTATGAACCAAGTTGTTAACGTCTGTCTACTCAGGAGTCACCTTCATGTAATGTGTCTATAATCTTACCTCCCAGTCCAAATAGTCGCAAACATCTTCAAAGTTAGTGAGCAGAGACACCGAGCAGAAAAGCCTTGGCAGCTCATCCCTTGTCATTGGTGGAAAACGGCTGTCTTTAAGGGCACTGTTGAAGACAGCAGAGATTAAAGCTATCGATGGATATGAAGGTTCCTAAGTTCAAATACTGATAATCATTTGAATCAGGTAAATAATTAAGAAGCAGCAGAACTCTATCAAAGGTGCACAAGTGATCATCAAAGGTGATTTTAGAACTCAGTATTCTTCATGTAATGGATTCTATTTACTGGCCAATCCTGTGGTTACTTCAACTGTCAAGAGTGAATGTTCAATTCAATCTCCCAAAGAGCACTTTCTATTTCTCCATATCATCTGTAAAAGCAGAACATGCTTTATTTTCCATTTGAGGAAAATAAAAACAAGAGTAGTGGTAACATGCTAGAAGGCCTCTGAGTCAATGATTGGAGGAGAACATGTATATATAATCACACATAACTGTCTTTTTATAGAGAAAATCACATTGTAAAACATAAAAAACATTAATACAAGTTGTAACAGCTACCACAGAACATTAAATAACTCAAAAAGATGATTTTTTTCTCATCAAGGGAAAAAAATCAAAGTAAAAGAAGATAATCATTCAAATCAGAGGCTTTTAAAAACATGAGGATTTCATGTGCCCTACAAATGGCAATGGAAGATGGGACTCAAAAACTGTGGAATGAGAAAAAAAAAGGCTCATCTATGCGATGGAGGTCTGATTAGGAGATCGTGAGGTCATTAACCCCATCAGCAGCGTTCTGAGTTTCTGAGTACATCAACTCTGATTAGACCCTTTAATCAAGTGCCACTGTGCCAAACTCCAGAGAGACCCTTGTAAAGGATAAAAACGGTTTTCTTCCAAGAGTAGAAGAGCTAAATTAATGGCACCCTCCCCCAACCCCTCTTAATGTCTCTCTGCCTGTCACACATACCATGTGCCCTGTACTTTTATAAGAAACCACTTCCTGGTCAAGCAAAACACACCTCTGATTAGCTAACAAAGGAATGAAACTATTGACACAGTATCTTAGAAAACTTTTTCATTGTTTCCTTCTCACAGATTACAAACTCAGAAACATAACAAAGTCCCATGGCCTTCAGAAATAATTTAATTCCCTTTTAATTGACTCACTGCCAAAATCTACTCTCCTTCCACATTTTGTAGTTTTGAAAGAGGCTCTCATTCTGTACCTTCTTTTTTCTTCCACTTTCCATCCCTTCTTGGCATTCTGAAACTCACTGCATTTGTATTTTCAGTGCATTTTGGTGCTCCTCCCATCCCACTATACAAAAACATATCCTCTTAGGAAGATGCAGAGATGTCTATTTACACAGTAGAAATGGCCATGTCATTCAAGAAGCCAAAATCAACCAAGAAAATCAGGAAATTGTGAAGTCTCACTCTGAAAGCAGCATTTCACTGATTTACAGTTTAACAACATAAATTTCCTATGGTTTGGCTCCCTTTATCTTCCTACTGACAATAAAGTTCTTAAAAATGTTCTCAAGCTCTCATCCAAAGGCAAGTTGAAGACACACTTCTATGTAACCACCTTTTACACACAGATACTAGAATCAAATGCTAACACATTGTGTAGAAGTATCCCCAGCTAATTAAAAGGCCAATCCCAGTTTTCTTATTAAAAAGAACATAAGGAAAGGAAAAAAATCCTTTATACTTAGCATCATAAAAACGTATTTTTTGGAGTTAGGGAGGGAGTTTCATTGTGGTAAAGTATGCATAAAGCTTGTGTTTTCACCATTTTTACATATCTATGTCTCTGTAGAATTAAGTATCCTCACGGTTTCTTGTAGCCATCGCTACCATTTATCTCCAGAAATTCACGGATTGCTCAACTGAGAACTAAAACCATTAACCACAACTTCCCAGTCCTCTCTTTCCTCCAGCTCCTGGCCATGTATGTATGTAGAATTAGACTTACAACAGAGTCAAAAATAAAGATAAATGAAATATGCTGCTTAAATATTCCCATCAGTTTTAATAAAGACATAAAATCTTTCACTTCTCTTGGGTATATACCGACTAGTAGTCCATAATGGCTAGACATTAAGATAATTCTGTTGAGCTGGAAAGACGGCTTGGTAGTCAAGAGCACTTGCTACTCTTCCTAGAGGACAAGGCTATGACTCCCAGCACCTACCTGGCAGCTAACAGCCACCTGGAACTCTGGTTTCCCTCCAGTTCCAGGGGAATCTGATGCCCAATTCGGAGCTCTACAGGACAGGAGGCACACATGTGGTGCACAGACATACATGCAAGGATAACACCCACATCAAATAAGCAAGGCTTTAAAATGACAAAGGTAATGTCTACCTTTGTGAGAGACTGAGTTCCCACAAAGACTGCATAGCCGTGTATTCCCACCTGTGACATACAGAGGTCCCTGTCTTAACACGCCTACCAATCCTGCTGTCATCTACTGCTTTGTGTGATGGTTGTTTTCTATAATAACTCTGGGCCTGCTTTCTTTGTTTGTTGTTTTGAATAATAACACTGGGCCTGCTTTAAAAAGATAGATTTAAAAAAAAAAAAAAAAAAAAAGCCGGGCAGTGGTGACACACGCCTTTAATCCCAGCACTTGGAAGGCAGAGGCAGGTGGATTTCTGAGTTCGAGGCCAGCCTGGTCTACAGAGTGAGTTCTAGGACAGCCAGGGCTACACGGAGAAACCCTGTCTCGAAAAACCAAAAAAAAAAAAAAAGAAAAAAAAGGTTTTTTTTCCATTCAGCACTATCTTTTTTCACTAAAAATAATACATGTAATTAAATCACTACATAGCTAATTTCTCAATACTTTGTAGTTTGCTTTATTTCCTAAACTGACCAACAAAAAGGTAATTCAAGGCCAATAACATTCAACCTGTTTCAAATGGATTAGTATTTTCAAGTACCTAAAATGGAATAAGTTGTTCTCATGCTTTAGGGACTTGCTGCTCAGTCACTCTAGGACTCGGGAGAAAAAGGATATCTAGAACAATGAGTGAGGTAAGAATGGATAGAAGATGACAGGGTACCTCAATATCCTAAGATTCAAGCGCAGTGCTTCAAAGCTCCAGCATGATAAGTAAAGGGCCATTAGTTGTGGTGGGAAGCATCTGATTGTATCCAAAAATTCAAACAGATTTTAGTATTCACATTTTTTCACCTATCTCCAAGTAACTTTTCATTAAATGTGTGAGCAAAGAAACATCAATGGCTCTCAATGCAAATTCCCGGAGAAATACACTGGCAATGAAAGCCTAGCAAGGATTTAAGGGATCCTAAAAAGATAAAAATTCAGCTGGAGATGTATCTACAAGCTGCCAGGCTGGTGTGGATAGCTGATACACAAGAGAATTCAGCTTACCTCAACCAGGCTCTTTTTAGAATACTCCGTACACACTGTTAAACCTAGGGCTTTGGAGAAGATGCTGCATTCTCAAGTTGTGCAATGACCTATCTGAGATGATCCAGCTAAGCCTAAGACGGAGCTAAGCCAAGTCCAAAATTCCTTCTGCTAGCCATACATTAGTCTTCACGTTTGAATAGATTATACTATTTAATTTGAACACAAAATACTTGTCTTACTTGGCAATTCTGACCTCAAACCTGTACTGTCTCTGCCTAAAAAAGATACACAATCAATTCAGTTGCATTCACTAGCGGCAAAGTGGCAAATATTCCTAGGTTTCTTGGCCATTGGAAATCTGCAAGAGTAAATGATTAATATTGTCCACTAAAAAACATTTTATACCCAAGTATCTGCCAATTTAAATTCGAGGGTGTTTAAGAATGTGACAGGAGAATTTTCTAGTAAACTGATAATGAAATTCTCTTTGAAATGATAGGAAGCCATTCTCCAATGTTTAAATAGTACTAGGGAAAATATCTAAA
Organism: Mastomys natalensis; assembly: GCA_021653895.1. Lineage (NCBI taxonomy): Eukaryota > Metazoa > Chordata > Mammalia > Rodentia > Muridae > Mastomys > Mastomys natalensis. The sequence continues at coordinate 5,042 of JAJTUV010003033.1, forward strand.
CGTTTATGAACAAAATCAGCTTGCTGCCCCATCAACCATATGATGGCTATGAAAGGTTTAAAACACCATCTAGTTCAAATACCAAATTCAAATGTATTCAGTTTGATCTGGTACCTTCCCAAGGTCACATTTCACCTAACTAAGAAGCAACATTAACATCTGTCAAAGTTAATATCTAATGCTAAGCAGCACTTCAACAAATATGTTAAGAAAATAGGACTTCAGCTATCAAGGAATCAAGAGGTTTGTAAGGATGTCTGCTAAAAATGAAATAAAACACAGCTGAAAAGAGGCACAACATTAGATATTACAAGGTTCATCCTAAATAATATTATTATTTGCAACAGGAATGACTGAGGTGCACCTAGCAAGCCATCCACTTACTTCCTGAAACGGTCTGTTAATCAGTTAATCAGTGGGAAGTTACCAAAGTGACAGGGGCTTCCTATTACTGACAGTCATTCTGCAGCACAAGTAATTAAATCCACAACAAAGCACTACTATTGGGATAGGTAAAACAGAAGCAAGTAAAGTGTGCATGTTTTTTTTCCATTTCTTTCTGAGCGGTTTAGACCATTAGGAAATTCCTTTTGTGCCATTCCAGGCACTAGGACCCTGGGAACAGAATGCATATGTAACACCTCTGCACCTCAGAAACTAGGAAACTACAATCCTAAATCCTCACCTGAAAATTTATGTATAGCTTCTCTTTCTCACTGAGTAGTGAGTTTCAGTGTTTCAGATCCAAGAAACAATGGGACACAAAACACAAACATGTAACTATTGCTCAAACCGAAGCAACAAGGAAGATGAAAGAGACCTTGACTTTGGTGAGGGCTGTACAGGGATTTCCAACTCTGTGTTATATGTATACTGTTGCCTGGCCTCAGTTATTTCCTTAACAGTTATAAAGACAACTTACTGGCTGTTTAAGAACCTTTTCTATTAGTGAATTCTGATTTTAGTGTGGTATGATAATAGGCAATTCATGAGGAATGGAGAAAAGAACACAGAGCTGGGATAAAAAGAAGAGGGCTGAAAGGAGGGAAAGAAAATAAAAGGGAATGAGAAAAAGGACATGGGGGGGGAGTATGCATGGAGAAGTCTCTAGTAGGGATATATATGAAAAGGTACAAAGAGAGAGAACAAGGAATGGGGAATTATATGGCTGAGGGGATCTTCTAGGAACTTCTGTACCATTTCCTAGGTATTGTTTGGCTCCTGTGAAATCCATTTAGCCTTCAAGAGTGCTATCACCCAACTGGCCTTTTATTGGCATTCTTGAATTCTTAAAATGCCTACATATATTTATAATATAATGTAATATATGTAATATCAAAAAATAAAGAGGAAATATTATTGTCAATGCCTATGCTCTTTGAGACATCATAGTTGCCCATCAGAAATCTCCTCTTGTGGCAAGAGTATCATCAGAATCTGTCTCTGTATGCTGCAAACTAGAAGAACTGGCTGCAAATTTGATTTAGTGGAGCAAAATGAAAATTGCCAAATACATTGATACGTAAAGAAGCAGACGGCTAAATGTGCACGTGGCAAATGTACCTCATTTCTTCCTGAGCAGTGTCCATGTAACGCTTTCTGTGTAGGCTTTCTGGATTACTCTACTCTGGTTTTGGAAACAAACAACATGAAATCATTTTTTAAATTTTACTTTTTTTTCTGATGAAAGTCTTTAAAATATATTCTCCCAGAGCAAATGGTAATTGATTTTTCACTGTGTGAGTCAGGTTCATCTTTAAAACTCAGTATGAGTTTGAGTCATTCATTATCACACACGGTAAGAACAGTACTCTCACCACATTGGAAAGGAAAGACTGTGTGGGTTTGGAAAACAGACTATGATATGGCCACGAACAATTTCCAGTTTGGCAAAATTGAAAACGAGATTATTTCTGATTTCAAGTGACTGTAATATAATAATAACAAGCTGATGTAGACTAGAATCTTCCATGGAGCTCACCCTCATTTAAATGAGGACACTATGGCTTAACTTTTGTTGTAAGCTCTCGGTTGCTGTTGTTTTGCTTTTGGTTTTGAGACAGGGTCTCACTATGTTGCCCTGGCTAGCCTGGAACTCACTAAGTAGATAGGGCTGGAATTGAAAAGGTCCTCGTGCCTCTGTTTAGGATTAAAGGTATGCTGGGATTACACAATTACATTTCTTGAGACACGAGGTCTTACTATGCAGTTTAGCCTGACTACCAATTCACAATATTCCTGCTTGAGCCTTCCAAATGCTGGGATTACAGGCAAGCACCTTCACACTTGTCTCTCTATGAATTACTTCTTAAAATACTTAGAATTTTAAAACTTTGTTTATATTCTAGGCTGAGCATTTCTTTGCAGCCATTGAAAGCGTGTCTTAATGGTGGAGCCACTAGACAGAGCACCTAAAATGCAAAATGCAAAACTGACGTTGAAGTTAACACATCAGAAACATTTTATAATTGTATAAATTGAATGTATTAACACGGTCCTGGAATGAGAAATCCTTGCATGTGGATACTAGCTGTGTGATGTCTTAATCTGTGGAAGTTGCATTTATAAAATGAAGATAATAATAGTACTCTGCACTCCTTCTCACAAATGACAGCTAGCAACTGCTTAATAAGTATTCTGAAAATGAAACAAAGGTCCTTCAAAGATGCTTGTTAAAATCTTCCCATAGTGTGACTAGAAGGTCAAGCTTAGTCCTCTAGGTCCCTTCCTTTCAGCAGAACAGTCCCTGGTCTCACAGTGCTACTATGATAATAAAAATAATTAACTAACTTCCAAATAAATAAAATAATTAATCACAACTGCAGAAGAAACTTGCATACACTAGATGCTTAATAAGTAGTGCCTGTTGAGAAGCTCTGATAGTGGGTATATTTGCTACTTTACATCCAGGGACTGGTCTGGTGAAAGGAAGGGAGCTACAGGACTAAGCTTGGCCCTTCAGTCCACCATGGGAAGAGTTTTAACAAGCATCTTTGAAAAATCTTGTTTCCTTTTCTTTTCTTTTCAAAGTATCTATGAAGCACTTAAGGTCTGTCATTTATGAGAGGAAAAACAGAGGCTAATGACAGTAATGGCTGACTATCCTACTGGGAAAACCTAAACTCCAAAATGCTCCAAAATCCAAAACTTTTTGAGTACCAACAAAAGACTCAAAATGGTTTGTATTTTAGAGCATTTCTGATTTCAGAATCACATTAAGTATGGCAAATACCCCAACACAGGAAAACCATCTGACATCTGAAACACTTCTGATCCTAAGCATTTCAGATAAAGGATGTTCAGCTTGCCCTAAGTCAATTACTAAATAACACATGGACAAGTATAAACCACCTGTTAAAATAATAGATTATAAAATGCCAAGATTAGATTAGATCAGATTAGGTTAATTCCTGTTTTGGGGAAGATCTAACTACTGGTTTGTTAATTGCCAAACGACCTAGGACAATCCTACAGAAAGGAACCTACTTCTCCAAGTAAAGTGTGGGCTTCTTCAATAATTACATCAACATAGAAGAATGCACTCTTATGTAATATTTTCTTGGATTTCCTGAAACTAGATTTTTCCTAACTCTCTAGGGCAAACTTTATTTCTGTGCAAACGATGCTATCAAGCAATTTAGTTTGTACAATGAAACCCATTTTGTACAATTAACATACACTAATATAAAGAAACAGTGTTCATGAAATTATAATCACTGTGTATTATTTTCTATCCTAATGACTACATTCTAACAAAATGATCAGAAGGAAAAAGACAACTCCCTAAAGAGCCAGGGGAGATGGTGTGGCAGAGTGGCCCAGTGGCAGGGAGTGGGTGTACAGGGTGAGGGGCAAAGACAGAGACCAAGAGAGAGGCATACAGGGGTGGAGGAGGAATCAGAGACCCAAAGGCAGCAGCTTCCTTCCTTTCCAAACTACTTGGGTTGAACATTTTTGCCGGAAAGAAAAGCTTTGTGACATGCCAATCCTCTCACTCATTCTGTCACAGAAACCTTAAGCCATGTCAATTTTGCTTAGGTTGCTTTATCTAGCTTAGGGTGAACTGGTTGAACAGCTTAAGAAGATTGCTACAAAGAAACTGCAAGTGGAAAGACTCTAGTTAACCAGCCATGTGTAAACTGAAATACCTTGGAGTATGCTAACTGTGAATGAAATAACAGGCTCCATGACCACAGCACAGCAAATAGTGAAGCAAACGCTGTCCTCAGAGCTCCTCGTTTAATGTTAGCAAACCCCTCCCATGTGGAAGACAGAAGAGTAGGAAAGGCAACCCAAGTACCATATATTAGTAGGGCTTAAATATCTGCACATATTCTAGATAAAATAATCCTGGAAAGAATTTTTAATAATTTCTTCCCACTTGGGCACATCCCTTTTTGGAGCTGCTAACCAACTCTTCCTATCAAGTTCTAGAAGACTGGTGTCTTAATCTACTTAGACACGATATTTTGAGCAAAAGCAGTTTTAGCCACTAAAGAATCAAAATGTATTGAGCACTGTGAGGCAGGTCTTATGCATGGACTCTTCCATTTAGTCCTCAAAACAATGCCATTATGTATGTTAAGAAAATGAAGTTGAGATTAAGTAACTTGTCTATGGTCATAAAATAGGTGAGAAAACTTACTCTCTGAAGTTGACAATGCCCACTTCAAAAACCTGGTGTCTACTGACTGTGTCATATCCCAGAATGTAGCCAATAACCATAAATACACATACATTCAGTCAGTTTCAAGAGTCCCAGGATGAGCAGGCTCCAGACTGCCACAATGAAAGCACTTGCTTCTTTCCCTCGGTCTCATCTCCCATTTTGATCTTAGTGATTTAGAGCTGTTGCCATTGAAAAAACATCTGTTTTGTCTAAAGTTAATATGTCTTATTAGTGGGATTCTAAGCATTCCCTTATTCTGAAGCCTTTCCACAGCTTGAAATTTAATCTGCTGGAAGTCATAATAAAGTTACCAAAGTACTAGGGTTTGGACATATCTAGACTGGTAGGCCTGTTTCTGATTTTTATCTGCTTTTTGGACCTGAATAAGTTGTCTCAAATGTCATATTATTTTTCTTCCCCCTTTCCATGACAATCAAATCTATAATTTGAATTTCATAAACTGTAAGGCATTTGTTATTACTCTAACTTGTGTGCCCTGATAGAGTCATCCAGTCTTACCTCCTTCCTAATTTACTGTCCTTTCTAACATTATCGTCAATCCTTGATGCTGGGGCTGGTGACAGAGGACACGATGGTTCCTATTGTGTGGCTTGTTGATAATTTTTCTACTTATCACTGGCAGGGGACTAAAGGTAACTAAGGGAAGAAGGAAAGCCAACCAAAAAGATCAGATACAAAATGAGCTTGTGTGCTCTATGGTAACTAAGAAAGAAGTGACAGAAGGAAGTGAACACTCCCTACTTCATCATGATTTTCCGATCTTCAGTCCTCTCCCACTGTGCCTTTCTAGATGGTTTCCTCTCTTGCTGTTTACCTTAGTAAGATAAGGAAGAAAGCACAGTAATACGGTAGAAGGAAGATATGAAAGAAAATATCAGCTATGGGAGACGAGGTGACTATCAGACAAAGGTACACAGTGGCCACCTAGAACATTATGAATGCCAGTGAATACAGGTGCAAGAGGCACCTGTGAGGCGGGCTTGTGTTCCTACATTTTCCCACTGGGTCAAGATGACCTTTTCCCTTCTGAACAGGTTTCCATGTTCTAGTGCATTCTTTCTGGAGATGGGTGGTGGTGACAGAGTAAAGTGAGTGATCCACTGTCTACTTCTCCCTAGGGTTTTAGAGAAACCAGGAATGAACAGAGAGAGGATGGGGAAGGAAAGTAGCATACCTCATCCCTACAGCCTCCCTATTCAACCATTCAATGTTAGGTTGTCTACCACACGGTTTGTCTGTACTTTTTACATACCTATTTCTCTACGATATGTATAAGTACAGGTGACTTCCTAAGACGACTGTAATTTGTCATCCATTCATTTATATTGAACTATTTTCTTGATGATTGTTATATGGTATCTTTGAGGAGAACATTTCCATTTCCCATGGTATTTCACTGTTTCTAAAGTACATTTAGCTCTTTTATCATAGCTGAACCTCAAAGCAGCCCCATGAAGTAGACAACCTAATAATACAGTCTCTTAGAAACTATAATAGAGGTCCTTCAAGAGCAAGTCCCCTGTAGTCATGGGTTCAACCAAGTGGCACTGCTGAAAATCCTTAGAGAACATGTACTCTTCACAGGACTAACATGTATCCAGAGTTACTCAGCTACCTGGCAGCTACCTACCACATCTTCTGACTTCTTCCCAACTCCTTCTTGCTCTCCTGCTCTTAAATAGTCCATACACAATCTGATACAGTAGGGTTCTCTCTCCTGCCCATATACAGTACTTATACAGTCTCATACAGTGAGGTTCTCTCCCTCTCCTGTTTTTCTTATTAGTCATTCCATTTATTCTGATGTATCCTTTCTCCTTAGTTACATAAAGGATCATTCAACAGCAAAAGTTACATATTTTAAAAGTAAGATATTTAATTCCCTTTTTTAAAAGTCTAACAACTAGGGAGACTTCTCCCCATGGTAAAAAGCCACTGTATGTTCTGATTCTGTATGTACAAGTATGTCAGACCATAATCTGGTCAGGGTAAGATAACCTCGGTGCTCATTTTCAGGTAAATAGCACAATGCCACATGCAGATTTAGATTTAGTACATGGAGACATGTGTGGTGCTTGATGTACTAAGGCTCTCTCGGACTTTAATCCACCTTATCCCCCAGTTCCTAAACTAGACCAGATTTTACTTTACTCCCTCCAATATGTTTAAACTGACCTTGATAAATAGAAAAAGACATAATTTTAACGGTTTCTTATTTGGTTGTAGTTGAAGAAACCTAATTTTCAAAGGCAAACAAAATTTTTGCCAGTATAGCTTTCCATTCTTTTACCATCAAAAACGGAACAACTTAATGAAAAGGGCCTCCATGAGAAAAGCACATGGGGTAATAAGATACGCTGGAGAAGCTTCATAATATGCTAACTCCGGCCTATGATGAACATTAGTAAAAAACCACAAGTGATACTGAAAGGGCTAACAGCATCATTTGAGGATGGGAAATGCAATAGATAAAAGCCATGTAACTTAAATCATAGTCATGTGAGAGTAGTAGTATCATCCACAGGAGCAGAACTTGCCATGGACAGGTAGCAGCTGTAATGACCCTGGGCAGCAGGGAATATCAATGAACATGACTTATTTTAGCAGATAATTATGAGTGCCTGCTACAAGGAAAGTAAAAGAATATATCCAGGGTCATTCAATGTTCTCCTCTGTTTTGTGGAACACCTTGCTTCATGGAAGTTTTTTACTACACTTCAGTAACATGACTAAACTTCATATGTGCTACCCATAACACCTAATGCCAAGTACAAGTCTTATAAATTAAGTTACTTCTGGGAGATTAAAATGATAAAAAAGAAACAGAATGATACTTACATCCAAGGTCTTATGATATAACTTTTATGGATACTAATGTATCTACAGAGATATTAGACTAGGCAAAACTCTATAGGAACCCAAATTTAAAAGGAGTTTCTGACTATTTGTATCCATGTATATATTATAATGTAATTACACCCAAGGTGATTGCCATTATTTTTGTACATTCTGTACATTACTATATAACATAGAGTAGCTGGTAAGTAGGTCTTTAATGAATGAAATAAAAAATATAGAAAGTCTCATTTAATACACATTTATTGGTAATATAAGCATTAAAAGAATTCTGCTACATATACTTTACTAAATGGTTAATGTTCCCTCAAATTCTTTTATCTTTATATTTTATGCATATCTTTTATTGCTCAGCTTAAAAACTATGCCATTAAAATGTATCTTCCTTTCTTTATAGCCATTAAATGATATTCATTTAGTAAGTGGTAACTGGTCTTTCTAGTTTTTATTTAAATTACTGTGCAAGTGCTACTGTTTGGCAGTATTTTTTATCTGAAACTCACATACTGCTATAAATAGATAATAATATTCCATGATAGAATCGTAGAGTAGCTTTGATCTCACAAGCCATTTCCCCCCGCCCCCGAGGAAAACATGAACACTCGCATCCTGACGGAGCTCAACAGCATCTTATGTTTATACTGTTATTATTACCATTTTGTTGTAGCATGAAAAATATAGGGGCCCATATTCCTAACCTATTTTATGCTTTTCACATCATCTTATAAAGACATATATTATAAACTGGATGAACACAAGACATCAAAGGTAGGCACAGATGATAAAAGAAGCATAATAGTCCCCTTAAGTGAACACATGCCTGGAGGAAATCAGCTACCAATTTCTCTCTCTCTCTCATCTCTCTCTCTCTCTCTCCTCTCTCTCTCTCTCTACACACACACACACACACACACACACACACACGTTTAAAAACAATCTGTGGCCACTTTGTGTTCTCTGTTAGATTTCAGATTAGTAAGTTTCCAAAGGGAGAAAGGGCCTTGTTGAAGATCAAGCCTCTGGCCTCTTTTGTTAGGAGAGGTGGAGTATGCATGGGGAAGTGGATCTGGGAGAAAGGGGAGGTAGAAGGAAAAGACCCAGGGAGTAAGGGGAAACTTCGGACCAGCTGTAATATATGAGAGAAGAATTTAAAATAAATAAACAAACAAACAAACAGACAGACACAAAGAGAAGCCAGGAGGATTCTCTCATAGGAAAAGGCAGATTCTCTGGAAGACATGTGGGAACAGTGCACACTGGGCATGGCTGTCAAATGTCTGTCAACTTGGAAGACCCTAGTCTAGTGAAGCTCATGGGGGTTGAACTACTAGCATGCACTCTATCAGTCACATTAGACTTTAAAATTCCAACGTCTGCTCTGCTTTTTACATGGAATAATATTAGCTTAGAAGGCTTCTCAGAGCCTGCTCCAGGGGGATGAGACCAGGTTATAGCACTTCATTTTCCTCGGCCTTGTCCTCTCTGTAGCCCTGTGAAAGGAAAAGCCACTTCTTAAGACTTTGGTAAACAACATTAAGGAAACGGAGAGAATATTTTCTGTGGACTTAACTTTCCTGGAAATAATTATCAATGATGGAAAACAAACTCTCCAAACAGAATAAAGGCTCATTAATTTAAACTCTACTATTTCAAAAAAATTGGCCTAATTCAAACAGACCTTGGCTGAAGGTTTCCTTTAGCAAGTCTGGAAAATAAGGATCTGCTAAGCAAATCAAATCTGTAATTAAGGTTGTAAGGGAAATAAAGAACTTTCTCAAGAGAACAAATTATTTTCCTGATTTTACTCATCTACATTCAGTATAACATCCTAATTACAAACCTACTGTGTCAGGTAAAATGCAGGTTTCTGGTGAACTTTCACTATAACACAACCTATTTTGATATATCTGTGTCACTAAACCAAGGACAATTAATTTTAAAATAACTATTTCATTCCTTTTTATTGATTCTTCTGGTCTTCCTGCAACTGTTTGGAACTTGGGAGCTGTTACTCATATGGTGGTATTACTAGCTACTCGCCTACTGTGACAATGGCCACTAAGTGTATGGTTTACAGTAAGTCACTAATAACTAAAACAGAAAATAAAAGAAAACCATCTGCACTGAGCTCGATTACTTGCTCACCATCTGACCCAATTAAGTTTAATATGTGAGAGAGCTCTATCCATAAAAGAGGGAGAAAGGAGGTTAAGAAATGCTTACATTCTTGAAGTTAGAGATCTACACACCTAACCCAACAAAATATAAAGCTACAACAACTAATAAAATCTTTTGGAACACTGTACGTTAAGTACTAAACATCTAGTCATTGTGAAATAAATACCAGGTAAAAACCCAACAAAGTATCATTACTGTCCAGAGGAAGCATTCCTGGAAGTTGTTACTCCTCATGCATCTACACTGGCTCTCACTTCACGGGCACAGGGCAGTCTTCCAGCTCGCTACAACCATTCCCTCTGCAAGCATGGCTCACTGCCTAGGAAGCTCTGTTACCCTGTCAAAAATCTACATCTGGCCACTCTAACTCTATTGCTAGCTCCTGGATTTATATAGGCTTCCCTAAAGCACAAGACATACTAAAGTAGCACACCATGGATTTTCTACTAGTTTTGCTTGGTTGGCTAGGATAAGATGCCTCCTTTTCATATATAGAATTGTAAACCACAGCAATTTAAAAAAAATTGCAACAAGATGTCCTGTTTCTATGGAAACCTTGAAAACACTAGAACCACCAAATGTGTTTGCTTAAGAAAATTTGGGACACTAAAATTGATAGGTATCCTTTCAAAGGCCTATATAGGAATACTGGATAAAATAATCACAGGTCAATGTTCCAAAAAAAGTGAAATGCTAACCAGTACATTTTATACAGGGGAAAAGTCAAAATGGTTTTGGGCAGGAGAGCCACAAAGAGTCTCTGTTTTAAATAGAAACATGAATGTTTATATTTTGAGTTAATCGTTCAGGTCAGCTCTGTATTGTCAGTCGAATAATCATCTACCACAGGACATCATAGGCTTGGGACCTCTGAAATGAGAATTTTCTCAGGACAATGTTTCTAAGATAGTCAACATGCACGGGGCACAAGCCAGCTACAGAGTTGTTCCATTTGGGGATTATTTTTCTATGGAGCCCTATCAAAATCAGTAAAACTAAATGGAGACTACACATAAATATTAAAAATAAACATAGCTATAAAATGATTTTGGCACTTGTCTGAAGTTCTTTTACTATTCAGTGCTAATCTACTACAACAGATCAGCATTAAATGAAGTAATCTGTTACTTGGAAATGCTTCTCTTTCAACAGTGTGTATAGTACACCCATCCTCTCTTTTTGCTTAATTTCAGGAATTTCCCTTTAGAATATGTGTAAACATCTGGACCTAATGAGCCATCTAAAAAATTTTTTGTGGAACCAACTATTCATTTGTCTTATATGAACATTATTCAAAACTTAGTGACCCCAGCTGACTGCTGGAAATGTTTTCTTGTTAATGTGTATTACTGCAATGAACAGGAAACTCTCTTCATCTTCCTCCCAAGAAGATCTGAAAGCCAAAGTCAAGGCTATAGCCTGCCCAATTCTTTGGATAGAATTTTACTCCATCTAAAAGTTTCATAGTTAGGACATCACTCAGCTACAAAATAAAACCGCATCTTATAAATTGGAATCATATTTGCAAAAAAACATCTGGAAAGTTCCCCAAGAGAGAACAGATTACTCAAAAGTATTGCTAAATGGGTGGAGTAGAAGACACAGACGTTTATAACATTCAAACCATAAGTTCCTATTGTACTACTCAAAGGATGTGCTGTTTGCCTTTAAGGAAAACTTGGATCTACTTTAATTCTGCCTCAAAACTCAGACATACTTAAGTAATAAGTACAGATATTAAATTACATAACAACCACTCAGTGTTTACAAACATTTATTTCCTTGCATACTTCTCATCCACAGATATATTTTTGGTTAGAAATAGTTTTTCAGGGGTCTGCTGTATTTTAACAAATGTCATAACATGGGAGGTCAGAGAAGAACTTTCCTTACTCTGGTTCTGGACATCAATCTTGATTTGTCGGGTTTGGATGGCAAATGATTTTACCCAATGGACCATCTCATCACCCTCCTCTCCCCATTTAAAAAAAAAAAGTTTTGTCTATAACCAAGAAACTAATTCCATTTTTAGATTATAATATATTATTCCCCCCCTCCTGTTCTTTCCAAACCTGCTCACATACTCCTCCCCTTGCTCTCTTCCAAATTCACAGCTTCTTCTGTCATTAACTGTTGTTACAAACATGTATGTATATATTACTAAACACACGTATACAACCTGTTCAGTCTGTATAATATTACTCAGATGTATTTTTTTCAGGGTTGATTATTTGATACTGGATAATTATTTGAAATTAAGAGACTAATGCTTAAATTTTTTTAAACATCCCACACACATAAAAAATAAATGTTGTGGACTCAGAGAGATGGCTCAGCAGTTTAGAGTACTTGGTACTCATTTAGATGACCTGAGTTCAGTCCCAGCACTGACACCAGGAGGCTCACAACTGTCTATAATGCCAACTCCAGAGGGTCCAACACCTTGGTCTTATGGGCACCTGCACATATGCATGAACACACATATACATACAAATAAAAAATAAATCATCCAAGTGTAAATTTGGGGGAAGATAGGTTAAGAGAAATTCAAAATTGCTTTGACATTAGAAGGTACTGCAGATTCATGTCACTGTGCATATCTTTGTTACTAATATCTGTCCTTTCCAAATTTTCATAAATGTAGGTAACCAGTCATCCCAGATAACCTTGTTCTTCTGTTGACATCTTCCAATGGCAGCTCAATCCCTTTACAGTCCATCACTGTATCTCCTGGTCTCTAGAGGCCAAGCTGTGCAGCTTTATTTACAATTCTTCCCTAAATAACACATAACTGTACCTTCGTAAACTTAGTGCACAGGGTGTTTTGTATATAGAAGGCATATCTATCCTTTCCATATCCCCACCCTCGGATGTTGAAACTGAATTTTTAAATTTCCATAGAGATTCAGCTTTAACGTCCATTTCTTCAAACTGCCAATCTACTGAGCCTCAACTAATTCTTTCCACTTTCGGTGACATTGTATCTCCACCTAAGGTGGACGTTTTTTGTTTGTTTTTATGTTCTTAATCATAGAACTTTTATAATACACAAGTATTTCTTACAAAACTATAAGCTCCTTGAAGGTCATCATCATTAGTGCTGTGTAGTACTTAGTACAGTAATTTTTTTCCCAGAATTAAGTATTCAATAACCTTTAAACTGAAATGAATAAAACCTTAATTCAGCCTGATGTGATTAAGAAGCAAAACCATGAAGATTTATAAAAAATTTTATCTTTAACTACAGCTGTGTTGTTATAATTGCTGCATATTTGGAGAAAACTGAATGAATCTTTCAATCAAGCTTTGGAACTATGGTGACTATTCTGAGTTGGAATGACTGTAGTAAGGAAATAAGTAGAAAGGAACGAAGCAAGAGAGCAAACACACTGCACTCTAGTAACATGATGCCCGCTGCAAACTATAGACCTTTACAGTAAATCCAGCTGTACACAGTCAACCAATAAGTCACAAAGAGTTCTTGTTTTAAGAGCCCAGAATATAGAAAGGACAATAGTAAGCACACTAATGAAAAGTAACCAGGAGACATGTTTTTAATGTCTTAATTCTAACTTGCACACTGGTCAACTTGTAGCTCGGTTTGGATCTTCTCCCACTGAAGGGGTCAGTAGAGCTGATCCAACTTGATTTCCAAGTCTGGCAAAATCACAACTTCCAAGTACCTGACTGCTGGCAATTGTTAAGCACAGTAAACCTCTTCTCTTTCTAGAACTGTCTTACATTCACAAATTTTTGTACCAGATGTTTTGTTGAAATTAATACATCCTTACCAAATGCATATCAAAAGGACATTTTCCTTACTGCATGTCAACTTTATTACACTGAGTCCTCCACTTAACCTCCAAATTGTTTATTCCTCACAGAGACATTTACTGTGCAATATTTATTCCACAGGGAATGGGGGAAGAAAGTCAAGTTCAGAAAGGGGTGGCATCCTTTTGGGAATGGATATTACCACAATTAATGACTGTAAACAGGAGCTCATAGAGGCTGGATTTCCAAAGGACTTTTTTGAACTCACTATATTTAATGATGAAAAGGACTAAGTCCCTAGCTCAACTCTTCTTCCCTGGGAAAAAGTGATTAAGTAGTATCTTTTGTAGATTTGTTGAACTCAAGTTTTATTTCTGTACCAACAGAACCTAAATACCTTTAGCCATTAGTAAAATTAAGCATAATTAGTTAGATACTAATAAATGGCACAATATGACCCCATGACCTTGGGTTACTTACCTACTACTTTGGTGCTCCCAAATTGTTCCATTACCACAGAAAGGCCATTTCTATAAAGCCACCCTTGCCTAATCACTCAATCTTTGCAAAGCAAGGAACTATAAACAACACTTCACAGAAATGGCCATCTCTTTCATGAGGATTCAAATTTACTATGAATAAAATGTCCTCTGCAAAAACAATTACAGAAGGCTTCACAGTACCTTCTCTTGCAAATGTTTGTGAGCTGTAACTTCGTGCTATGGTGTACACAAGCGCACGCATGCTGTACTTAGCACTTTTCTTCCAGCTCCTGCTCTTTGTCATCCCCCTCATGTTTAGACTATACATATAGGGTTTTCCCCACTTGGGAACAAATTTCAAACTTGTGTTTCAACTGCCACATTTTTAGACTACCACAACTTCATCACCATAATTAGAATATCTAAATGTAGGACGTGAGTATCCCCATCCTTTATTAAATGATGACTGATGTTGCTATAACACAATGAGGTAGAAGGTCTGTGACTTAAAATTCTAAGCAGAAAACAAAAAATACAGATCCTTCTCAATTCCAAAGTAAATTGCTACAAACAAAAAGAGCTCACTTTTGCAAAGTGATTCATCTTCTTATGACTTACCTTAACACAGTTTCAGAAGTTGCCTTGCTTCTCACATATAGGATTATAGTTCCCAGTGCTTTAATTACCTTAATTATCTTATAGACAGATACTTCAGTATACTGAGAGAACTGGCTCTTAGTCAAACACTTATTTTGGTCTATACCTAACTCCTAGCAGTTCCCAAGGGAAAGCAAAGGTGAATTATCTGAACTAGGTTTTGGGAGGAGATAATCAACCTAAGTAGGGCACACAAGTGTACAAGCAATGAAGCAAGGACGATGAAGCAAGCTCTGGCACACAGGCATATGCAGTGTGATATGAGCACACAGAGGAAGGAACCAGAACTCTGGGAAGTTGGGGGAAATTTCTAAATGATTCCTTTGGGAAACAGAAAAGGAAATCTACACTTTAAAAAGGATAAAGTCACAAGTATTTACCCATTTATGTGCTTTGAAAAAGTTTAAGTTTCTTTCTGGAAATCATAAAACTGAAAATAGCATATGCGTTATACAAGAACAGAATAAACCAACTCTGACACTCAACTATTTGGCAAAATGACCACTGTACCAAGTCCCACCACCCTTTCCTCCTACTTCTTTAGCCTGTGACTTAAGACTATAAATGGCATTTAAGATGTGGCCTGGAGTGCATACCAGTTCAGTGGTGGGGAAGAGGTAATGTGTCTGCATTGGGCCAGCACTTCCTGTGCAGCAATGAGAGGCTGTGGGGAGCTGTGGACAATGAAATAAGCAAGGTATTCTGGGGTAGAGAGTTAAGACTCCTACTGAATCCATATACTAGGTAACAGATTCACTAGGCAGTACTACAGTTATAGTGCTGTGATTCAGACAGGAGCAGATTCATCCTAGGTTCCAGAGACCTTTAACTTGAACCCTAAATTCATACCTCTGAAGCCTTTGTTCTTAGTCATGACTAATCGACTAATTCATCAGTCACACACTGATCCACTGCTTTGAAGAAGAAGTCCTGCAAAGCTGATGTTTATGACCTTGACACCAGATGCTGTTATTTGTTCTTCTACAGCCACATCAGCCTCAAAATCCACAGAACTGAACCTACAAGTTCAGTTTTATGGAGGCTTCAGATGCAATCATGACATTACTTTGGTGAGCTAACTCTTCTTGAGGCTCCAAGTGAGGATATAGATGATATATATCCATTTGCTGCTGGAAGACCATGGGATCGTTGAGGTGTACCTCCTAGGAATTACTCCTACAGAGTAGCCCAATCATAATTCAGGCACTTATCCTTCTAGTAACTTAAAGATAGCTTGACTGGTTGTTGAGAAATACATCTTCCAGCAAAATAACTTAAAATGCTAAGATACTGCCTACATGAAAACTAAATTAAAATTAAGAGTAGACTCCCAATCAGATAACAGGACTGCATCTCATTCTGGCAAGAAAGGACAACTGAGAACAAGCCATAGGATGATTAATCAGTGATGTCTTCTGAAAAAAAAAAATGACTCAGAGACAAGAGGGAAAGGTATCAAAACATAAAATGAAGTTGCACTGACTGTACTGCTGCATTGTCTGTAACTCCAGCATTTGACTCAGGAGGTTAGAGCAGAAGGGTCATGTATCAGAGGCCCGCCTACACTACACAGTGAGACCCTGTGTCTCAAAAGCTGACTACAAACACGTGAATTATTTGTGCTAGACCTTCCCAATGTAACTAGATAGCAGGCAATGGAGAAAAAAGGTTTTATATATAATTGCCTGCCACTAATGTCTAGTTGGCTATCTTCTAACCTAGGCTACTACTTGGATTCTGCTCAGGGGGTTTCCTTCAGGTGCAGGCAGGTACGTGGCTCTTTCATGCCTATATGTTTCAGAAGACACTGATGTAATCCAGCAGTAGATGGCACAGCACCCCCAATTCCTCAAGGCTGACAAATGGACAAAGCAAGGGGATTTTTAAAAGGGTCCAACAGTTATCTTTATTCCAGGAATTTTCATAATGGGGATGAGTATAGGCCACTCAAGGGAACCTTGGTGCCAGAGGAAGGATTTTTTTTCCACAAAGACTCATCTCTTCAGTTCTAGCAGGTTGTTTTCAAAACTATATCCACAGATGAAAAGTCTTGGTTTTTGCTTCATCTTTTCTATAAATTGTAACTTTGCTACAGGCAAGGCAGAGACAAATTAATAATTTCTTTCACTCTGGTTCTAGCTAACATTGTAAATAAATTCAGTTTTCCATTTCTCTTTATAAAAAAGTAATATGAATACTGCTTTATCTCACTGACATCCTAAAGGAACAAAATGCTACCAATTTCTGGGCTAGCACCTCTAGCCACTTGCTGGTTTCTCATCCGTGCCAGCATTAATTTGCAGTGTTGTCAATAGCAAGTGTGCAGGCCCTAAATATGTGAAATTACAATATCTTACATTCATAAAATTCTCTTAAATTCTAAGAGACATGTAATATGGATAATGTCCCAAATACTGCTATCCATTTCATTATAATTAACAGGCAATATGTGAATAAAAATAGAAAGATTATGTATTATTTGGTTCAGACAAAGGAAAGCTCTTACTTGGATCAGGAGAAAATGGATAAGATATCCGATGATGCCTATATTTCTAAAGTTGTCATTATTCTTTAACTCAAAAATTTAAAGACTATCTATAAAAATATTACTATAAATTTAAAAGCATTTCCTTTTTTCCTCAAATCTCCACTACAGTAAAAAAGACATATTCTGGATGATTTTATTATTTAAGAAAAAGCCTGATTTTTGTAAATTTTAAGCTGGTAGAAGAGGCATAGCCTGTTACCACATATCCACAATTTCTTTCTGAAATCTGTTTTTTCTTCTATAAGGAAATTCCAGTCATAGGTACATTCATGTTCTGCTTATACAACTATTTCTTCTTTTATGCTAACTTTTCTCAAGAGACTTAAATTACAAAAGAAAAAAGGAATAAGAAAAGAAAATGAAAGTAATGTTTGACCTAAATGACCTAGAAATCTGGGTACTTACTTCAACATAATTCTAAGGGATGGGCCAACTTCTTATTCCTAAAATGATGCCTTCTATGTGACCAGAGAAGACCAGAGTCAGGATGATTTCCAATCCCCCTATGGCAAATCTTTCCCAAGCCCTCAAAGTCATAGTAGATTTCAGAGAGTCTTCCTTCCTAGAACCTAAGGATTGAACTAGTATTCCATGTAAATGTGCTGAGGCTAGGCACACACATTACACAGAAAGGGAAATCAAAGCTTTTACCCTCTATACCCCCTGAATGAGAAGCTCTTGGAATATGGGAGTACATAAGAGCGAACTGGAGTAAAATGATTGCTGTGAAGAAAACCTTTAGTTTATTGTATTAGGTTTCCTTTTGTTTTGAAGAATATCTGCAATGGTGGAAACAAACCTTCACTCCTAACTGAGGAACTATTGACAGTTGTTGGCTTCTCAGGCAGCAAGAGTCCCTTTTTGTTAAGGAAGACAGTGCCTTGGGATTCTAACAGAGAAGAGAACCCAGGGAAAGTTAAATAGCACTGGAACAAACAAACTTCGATGTACGGGAAGTTGTGGGAAACTAACAGTGGAGAAACTAAATGCGTGAAGGATAAGAATGCTCACTAAACTGGTTTCTTTTTTTCCCATTGAAGACGAGACTAAAAGATTAGTTGAATGAATAAAGCAAGTATCTCTATAAAGAGGAGGGAATAAAGTTCTTGAGGGAAGAGCAGTGTGGTGCTGGCTTTGGAATACAAATTTTGGAGTTTGAATGAGAGTCAAATCCAGGTGCTATTATACTTGTCATTCAGTAAAGCTGAATTTTCCTAAGCTCTGGATTTCCCTAACTATGTTTAATATAAATGAAATGATTTCAACTTGATGTGATTGTTGAAGGGATTAAATGAGGTAATATATAAAACAATCAGTAGAAGTCCAGGACACAGAAAATAAAGGTTATGATTATTGATATGATTATTATTAGAAAACATAACTATTACTATGTCTGAGACAGTTACTTTTATTATGTATTTTTTAATTATTTAAGAATTTCAATATATATTGATTGTAGTCATGCTGCCAGTCCTCCCCTCATACATCCGTGAATACGGGGCCGCCCGCTAGAGTGAAGTTGACCCACCAGGAGGAATACCCTTAGCAGACACTCACTATCCTTCCTCCAGAAGCCATCAATTGTCAAGAGCTCCTCAGTCACGAGTAGAGGTTTGTTCCGAATTGAAGACATTTTTCATAAAAGAGGAGACCTAACACAATAGATTAAAGGTTTTGTTTCACATTTCTCTACTAGCTTCCACTACTACAGGTTTAAATGATTAGTATAATCATTGAGTGTGTGAATACACATGGGTGTAGCAGCCAGAGGATGACTTGTGGGGGTCAGTTCTCTTCTTATACCAACTGGGTCCCAGGAATCACATTCAGGTCACCTGGCTTGGAAGCAAATGTCTTTACTCACTGAACCATCCTCCTGGCCTTTTGTTCTTTAGATTGAAAAGCTCTAATAGTATCCTATTTTTTTATGGAATTAATGTCAAAAATATGGTGCCAGGCATATAGTTTGAAAGTTAGTCTTTATAGTATAAAATGATTCTTTTATTGTAGGATTCCTTAAAATCATGTACATATTAATATAAAACAAAACAGAAATTTGCATACTTGTATACCTTCTATCATGTAAATTAAGCGATAGCCCAACACAGTGTCTATGTTCTTACTCTAGCTCCACTTCTATGTCATAAAGTATTGAGACAACTGAAAGATCTAATTCCTGTTCTAGCTTAGTCTCTAGATTCTATGCTCCTGGGCCACAGTTTAACATCAACAGTGAAAGAAAAGTTGTGATGGCAGTAGCTTCAAAGCTTTCTATAATAAGGGCCAGTTAAAATTCTCATGGCTGAGTGGATGGAAGTCAACTGTACAACTTCGCATCCTACCACTCCTAAACTTCTGAAGACAAAGATATTACTCAGAGAGTAAGTTTGACCACTGTTGGTTAATGTGGCTTTCATGAAGAATAATGTGCTAAATACAGGCAGTCTGTGGCTTCAGGCAGTCAAACTCACTGGCGCCTAGTGAAAGAGTAACTGGAGTCAAGGTACTGAGGTTAGAGGTGTCTGAAAATGAAAGTATCTACTTAGCTAGTAGTGAGTCCCAGGTCAATGGAAATAATTGAGACAGAAGCTAAACGCTCATTTCCTGGAAGATTTAAAAGCAGATTGGCCCAGAAGATTTCTAAGGGTCTTCCAGCTCTATGGTCTTAACAGCAAACATCCGTTCACAAGGAGCTTCTTCAATCACTTATGACTATGAAAACAAGGTATAAATCTTGTGGTAGTCTGCTCTGTAAAGTGTTCTTACCCAGTTTCCATCCTACACAGTTCAACCAAACTGCAACTGGCCTTAAAGCAACTCCTCACTATCTATCAGCTTCAGCATCTCTCATAAGCTCAAATACATTGCAGCAATGAAAGGTGACAAAAGCCAACAGAGGCAGATAGAAAAGGAAGAATGTAGACGTGGCTATCAGGATCAAGTAAAGTTGCTACCAAGCAATGAGACTGGCTTGTGTTTATTTGCCTTGACGTGGCTTGGTAAACTAACAGTGAGGGCAATTTCATACCAGAGAGACAAACATATAAAGTCAATAACGATAATCCAGTGGGTTAAATATTTACAACAGAGGCTTGAACGAAGTGCTGTGGGAACACAAAAGACTAACCAGTTTTGCTGGGGAGTGTCAAAGAAATTTCATAGAGGAAGTAACAAGCAAGCAGAGTCTTGAATAATGAGTAGGAGTTGACTGGGTGGAAATGGGGTGAGGCAAAGCTGGCAGAGGAAAAACTGTTCAAAGCCACAAAGACATGAAAGAATATATACAGAAAATGGTGCATAAGCATGCATGGTTGGGTTGTGAGGTTGGGGCTTTGTAGGGGAAGCTGCTTAGGAGGATGGACCTCCCTCTGTGCAAACAGAAAGAGTAGCTCCTTTAATCGATGACATGAATTGTGTCAAGACAACACTGGAGCCTGGTCTGAAATGGTTGATGGGAAGCATGTGTACCCTGTGAGTCAAAATCAGAGCCTTGAGAAAAGGAGTGGCATTAAGACTTAAGCCGAAGAGATGGACTGAGGACATACTTACTTGGTAGTGTATAATCAACAGGTACTATTGACTGGTAGCACTTTGTTCAAGGGTCACATTGTATGTGTGTGTGGGTGTGTATGTGTGTGTGTATGCACACATGCATTTAAAGGGAGGCTTTATAAACAAAAATGAAGTGGTGAGAAATCACAAAGTCACTGATTTACTTTTAATGATGGCTGTGTCTTTTCATACTATAAGGATGCCTGTTAATTTACATGTGCAAGAGACAAAAGGAAAATTTAAATTCCTACAAGCATATTTAAAGTTTCCTTGTTTACTACTTTTACTATTTAACTACTAAAGCAGAAATACAACATGACCAGAATGTGCTGATATTTTCTATAAATATAAAACTTTCAGAAGAAACCTATCTCATTGGTATCATCTCTCTTACAACCAAAGAAAGCAAACTGCATAGAAATTCTTTAGCTTCTCTGATTTCACAAAGGGCTGAGGTGACTAGCACCTGAAGGCGGCTACTGCCGGCTCTAAGGCTTGGGCTCTTGAAACAGTCTCAATACAGCCTCTATTCTTAAAAACTAACTATCAAAAAGATGCAAGGTAAATTAAGAGGCAAATGTTGCTGTTATCAAAAGGACAGACATAATATTCAAAGGCATTTGGATTGAGACATAAAGGGAAGAAATGAGCCAAGTATATAGGTTTCTGGATGAAGATTAGTCCAGGTTGAGAAAATGGCATGCGCAAAAGCCCCGAGGAAGAACTGCGATCAACATGTTCAAAGGAAAACAAAGAAGCAAGCCAAGTTATGGCTAACTGAGGAAATGTGGAGACCAAAGCAGAAGATTAGAAAGTGGAAGTAAGCAGAGCATTGTAATAATTTTATTCTGAGTAAAATGTACATTTTATAGTGACACTGGCTTTTACTCTAGGTAAAGAAAGGGGGGTATGTAGAGTTCAGCTGTGCCAGTGAGTATCTGTGGCCACACTGGCTAATGGGGTAAGTGTGCTGCTCTAAGCAATAATAAAATCTATGAAGTGGAAGAGGCAATTGCACAGGAGGGCACACAGTTTGAGACCACGGATAACCACTTTAGTGAGCTGCTACCTGAGGCATGGGAACATCTCCACCCACAACAGAGGAGTACTTTAGAATGTAGCCTTTTAAGATGTATTTTTGAAGGAGAAGCAATTGTACTTGATGGGTTTTTCACACTGGTAAATTTAATCTAGTCAGCCTTTCCCACTGAAATATTTAATAGTGGTAGCAGCTTAAATCTAGTATCATCTAAGATGACGCTCCCTAATTCTAGCAACTGTGTTAGAGGTAGAAATACAGGAAAGAGGAAATAATAAACAAGTTCTCCAGGATGTTTTGAGGCCAGATTTTCTTTTTTTCCATAGTATTTTCAGGCTTGTTGAAGGCCAGCCTACGTTCTCAGTTTTCCTTCCACTCCAGAGAGCTAAAAACCTTTTCCCCAAAGCCATATTGGCTCTGTTAAGAGAGCTTTTGGAAATAAATCAGCGGTTTTAATATCTGCACTTTTTCTTAGAGTCAAAGCAAGTATTAACTCTTCCTGCGACAGCTCACTGTTAGAACTCTTCACATAGCCTGCCTGATACTGATACTGATACCATGTTTGAGTTTTGCACTTGATCATGCATATACTCTGCCATGTCAACTAACTGGAGCCTGGGATACAGGATGTGTAGGTAGAACAAAACAAAGCAAACTGGCTCAAATTGGAGCTTAAAGTAATGGCCTTTTTAGTAGTATAAGACTAACCATCAGTGAACAGTTCACTCTTTTTCATATATGACCTTGACCTCTATTCCAAAATCTTAGAACAGTGTTCTAGATCTAGCTAGCAACTCCTCCTATTTAGGAAGCAACAAACGGGTTATCTTACCAGAATGACTTAGGATAAAAGCAACCTGAAAAAAAAAATTCTCTTCCCTGCCACTGCCAATGAAGTAGCCACAGTTGGAACCTTTCAAACTGACTTTGCAGAACATATAAGGCAGGCCTGAGGGTAGCTGGGAACAGCAACAGAAGTTGAGCTCTCAGCAATCCCTGTAATTAAAGTTTCTGTAGAATTTTCTATATTTTTTTTCTCATTTTCCCTTTTACTATAAGGAAGGATGTCAAGTTAGTATTTCAGTGTGGAAATGTTTAAAAGGGGGGTGGGTGGAAATGGAGACACCAATATGTTAATCTCATTTAAATGATGTCCCTGTAGTTTGAATGTGTATATACAGGTTAATTTTGTGTCCTGAAGTAAGGTTGTAAAATCAATTAAAATGGGGCTGGAGAGATAGATGGCTTATTGGTTAAGAGTACTTGATACTCTTGCAAAGTACCTGGGTTCAACTCTCAGAACCCCCCCACAACAGCCTATAACTCAAGCTTCAGAGGATGCAATGCCTAGTTCTGATCCCATTAGGCACCAGGCACATACATAGTACACATAAATATATACAGACAAAACACTCATACACATAAAATAAAATGAATAAATCTTTAAAAGTAATACAAATGTTTTCTGATCATGGCACCAATTATTAGGCTGCATGTTTACATTCTTCCTGTTAAAAATTTTAAATATACTGAAAACGTGCTACAGAATCTCTCTCCACATATATGACATATATGTATGTATATACAAAGGATTTATTTTGTTAACTAGAAGCAGTTCAAACAATGTAGTTCTTTAGTACCTCATTTTATACCCAATATTTGTGATTTGTTTAAAAAGTGAAAAAGAATGTAAAAACATCTGTAAGTTGTTTCTAAGAAAAATATATTCTTGATGCACCATTAAAGGGTAACACAATGTTTGGCTTTAGAAGGACAACAAACAGTTATCAGTAATAAAAAAAAGAATTTTCTTCTAGTGACTGCTACTTTGAATATACACATGTGTCTGAGAGAAGGGCAAGGATCACAGAGAAAGGCTTTCTTTTTGCCTTTTAAGGAAATCTTTTCAAAAGCATTTTCTAATGCTCAAAAATACCATAGCTAAAAATTTAATATGAAATTGCCACACCCAAACCTCAACATTCATTATTTTAAACTATTCAGATTACTAGTACTATGGCCAACTCCCCATCCCCAAATGTGGTAAAAGTGTACTGTTTGCATGAGGTTCTGAAATGATCACTTTGACCTTAAAATAATTGACATGATTATTTTATTCTTATAGAATATTAAGACATAAATCTGTTTTCTTGTTCATTCAGGTCCTACTGACTCTAACACTTTAGACACTTATAAGTAGAACCAATATTTACCACAGAAATGTTCAGACTAAATGACATATACTTTTAAAGGCAGCCATGAATGCACAGGTCTGTAATTCCACATACTCAAGAGACTATGGCAGAAAAGCAGGAGTTTGAAGTCAAGCTGCACAAACGGTAAGAATCTGCCCTCACCCTAAAAAAGCAATATACATATTAAATCCCTTAGTATAATTTTAGGCCTCACTTAATACAATGTTAGGTAATATTTCTATTCTAACAGCTTTACCAATTTAAATACTTCCTCAGAAGAAATGAAGAGTATCTCAGGATTCTTAAGAAATGAGGTGAATATCAGCTTAGAGTGCAACAGAAAATGAATTCACTTTAATGTAGATGGATTAGAGGAAAAGCTGTTAACTTTTGTCATCATTTGTCAAACAACAGGGCTATAACTGAACTTGATTCTAGGTACTGTTTGGTGGTGGTGGTGGTGATATGTGTGTGTGTGTGTACGTGTGTGTACATATACCTATGTGTGTATATACACACTTTTTAAATAAAGAATTTAATTTTTAAAATGTCATATGTATGAGTGTTTTGTCTGCATGTATGGCTGGTGCCTGTGGAGGCTAAAAGAGGTCTTTAGATTCTCTAGACTTAAGATTTACAGATGGTTGGAAGCCACCATGTTGGGGTTGGGAATTGAACCCAGGTTACCTGGAAGAGCACCTATTGCTCTCCTCTCCAGCCAGGTAGACACACTTTTACAAGGCCCCTTTTCCAAAGGATTTTTCCATAGTAAGTGTTCATTTTCCCTGTTTAAAAGATGATGTTGCTGGGCACGGTGGTATGTGCAATCAATCCCAACCCTTGGAAGGCAGAGACAGGTGGCTCTTTGTGAGTTCAAGACCAATCTGTTCTACATACCAAGTATCAAATATACTGAGACCATGTCTCATCAAAAATGGCTGACAAAAATTTGATTATAACCTTGTAGGAAAAAAGCCAACTGAAATAAATTACATTGGATGTGTTTTAGTTGTATCACAATGCATATATCTGTGTTCATCTCTTTTATCTCCTTGGTAAGAATCTATTCTGCCTCACACTACAATTATTTATTTGCCTTCTTTCTCCTCCTATATCACAAATTCCTAAGGTAAAAAACCACAGATTTCAGGAAAAAAATATTTAAACACTATTAAAAAGGCAAAATATCGACATCATGAGAGCAAGGAGGTTAAGGTCATAAGTGTATGTAAGAATACAGCCAGTTTTTTGTAGTTTACCCTCTGCCTGTCAAACTCAAGAATCAGGAGGCCTGACACTGAAGAAGCTCCATTTGCAGCTTCTCTCGCAGCCTTTTACAGATGGCTCTTTCTGCTTTTCTGCCCTAAGGCATTGTGCCTGTGGCACTTAATCAAAGCAGCAGGGGAATTCCAAGTACAGACTCTGGAGATCTGAGAGATGTGATAGGGAATCAGAATCTGATAAACTCAGTGCATTTAATTTCTATGGCAGGAGGTGCTAGATGAGTTCAGACAATTCTCCATGATTCGGGACCCATTAGCCATACTGGGAATGGTTTCTCTTTCTACATTCTGCAGGCCATATTTTTGGGCCACATCTATGCACATTACCACAATCTTGAGGTAATGAAAAGAATGCATTAACCCAGCAGCTAAAACGAAGATCCCAGATTTCTACAGATAAGTATCTTCATTATGTTTACCTAAGGGTAATGTTGGATAAAATGTATATGACAATCTAGGTTCCAAATTGTACCTTAAGTTAAATAGTTTACAAAAATCTAGCAAGATTTCATTTGGTCACTGAGTTGAAATAACCACAGTTGGTATACATTTTAGAACTCGGCCCATTACCCCTTTTTCAAACAGTAAAGCATATACTGTAAACTTAGGTCATTAGTTTTGCATTATATTTTTGATAAATCTATTTTCCCCAAAGTATACACTTGCCATAGACACTTACCAAAAATAGTCTGTCCTTAACATCTCAGAATATGCTGCCATGGCAATAATGTACAGTCAGAAGTGACTCAGTGATTTTTCATAAGAACAATCAATCTGGCTGATGCTAATGTAAGGACCAATATTACACAAAAAGGGAAGAACTTGTTTAATTCAATTATTTACAATGAGCCATGTATATTACTAAAATAATCAATCACAAGAATTAGCACAGAATAACATATTCTGTCTGAATGGAAAAACATAATTATGCTGCTTACAATGATTGTAAACTCACACTATTCTACCAAAAATGAAAGATTATGCTATGAAACACAAAAGAAAATTCAGTTTACAATGCAACTAGTCACCCAGACATACTCAATCTGAATAAGACCTTTCAAGAAAAAAGAAAAGCAAAGCTTGTTTGTAATTTTCAATATCTCAAACAATCTAACAGCAAGCCAACATTTGTAATGTGCAAACAATCCTTTGCTTGCTTTTCTCATTATTCCATTTCAGCACATACACACATATACCTACCACTTGTGAACACAGAATAAAAGAAAACTCAAAATCAAAACAAACTCTTCTTTTTATATGGTTACTCCATTTCTTAGAAAGAACTAAACCCCCACTACAAATTTCTCAGAATGCAGAGCACAACAAAGGCAGCACAGTGAAGACTGGAGCTCCAGGTCCTGCTGTAACCTGTAACTCTACTGCTCAGCAGACATCTATGTGCAATGAAATAGATGAGGAAAAAGATAATCATCTTGTAAGTGAGGTGACTGGCCACATCCCTGTCTTTACTAAGTATCAGTCACTCCTGCATTCTAAAATAACATGTTAGAGTAGGAATTCATATACAGAAGTAGAGCTGTGCTTTTAAGATCAATTTATAAGACATTTTAAAGACCCTTTCTTTGACTGAGATGATTACACTCCTCTCTTAATCCTCATCTCCTACTCACAAGGATGCTTTTAAGTACCAAAAAAAAGATAAGCCTTTCTATTGTCCGGCTTATAAAAGCTATAAATCCACATAAACACTCTAAGTCATTGGTAAAATAAAATGATAAATACTAGAAACTTCTTATTCACTGAGACAAAAGACTATTTCTACTTCAAAGTCTAGGCAATGAAAAGGACAGTAATCATGAACTTCAGGGCCAACTTGCATTTTTTGAGTATTTCTCTGTGACCCTGAGCTCTGCATCCAGCTTTGTGTTTGTTTACTATAAACTTCCCTGCTTTTGTCTTTAAGCCTAAGAGAAGGGAAATGTCTTCTGCAGAGTTCCATATTGTAATTATCACAAAGTTTTTATACTTTCTAATTATGTATTTTTATAATTGGGAGAACATCATCAATTTATAGTCTTCTTTCAATCTAAAATAAATCAAAATTTCAATTAAACAAACACTGACTATGACAAAATTTCAATTAAAAACTTCATTTATGAATCAAAACTTAATCCAGAGTAGGTATTTCTTTTCAAAAATACCCGGTAAGTTTAAAGGACTATTTTAAAAGATTAATGGACTATAAACAAGCTGTGTGATTGTCATCTGAGATAACTACTTTATAGGGAGACTATTCGGGTATTTGGAGACCCATTTTCATTGTAGCATTATTCACAAAAGCCCAAAGGTAGACACTGACCAAGGGTCCACTGATGAACAAATGGATACACAAAACACCATAGATATCGACACTTGAACAGGACTATTATTCAGCCTTAAAAGGGAAAGAAACTGTCATATACTAGCATGTGAATAAACCTTGAAGACAGTATGCTTAGTGAAATAAGCCAGCCATGTGATAACAAATGGGCACCTGGAGTGGTCAATTCATAGAGACAAAAAGTAGAAAAGTGGTTGTCAGGGCTTAAGAGGGATGAATGGAATGAACGTTTATAGGGTAAAGAGTTCCAATCGGGAAGGATTAAAAAGTTCTTGTGATAAGCACTGGGGATGGTTATACAACAGCATGAATGTAATTAAGATCACAGAAGTGTACTCTGTAAAATGACAAAGTGTAATTTTACTAAAATAAGAATAGGTGTGAGTAGCATTCTGGAAAATGGAATGTCTACCTAACTGCTGATGAAGGCTACCAATGACTAGATATCCTTATTTTTAAAGTATCACTGAATTCCTATTTATGTCTAGGCTATAACAACCAAAAATTAGAGTTCCCTATCTCAAAGTAGTATTTTGATTTAAGCATTTTTCTTCTATACAATAATAATTCAAGTAAACTTTAATCATAACTCTTCATTAGAACTTTTGAACACTTACTAATCATTGACTTATTAAATTCAAAGTAATCTTTTGAGTTCATTATTTTCATGGTGAAGCTACAAATAAAATCAGAATAATTTTATTTCTGTTTATGACATCTTATTTTAAATAACATAATCAAACTTCCCATTAAGAGAACACATGACAGAGAATTCTGTGTGTATGTCACAGTGCAAAGTATGTTCTTTGCAGTCCATGGCCTGAATTTGAATTTGAGTTCTACCATTTACTAACTAGATGCAACCCTGAGTAAATTATTGAAATTCGTTAATCTCTGTTTCCTCGATGTAAAGATGTAGTTATTAATATCTACAAATTAGTACAAAGAATGCACAAAGCTGTTCCCAACAGCATAATATGTAAGAAATAAGTATACTATTTGAGTCAGACAAGGAGGAAAGAAGAGTTCATGGGGCCCCAGCACTTCACTGCTGAACCACTGCTGGAAGGTAAACACTAGGGGAAGAGGAGTCACTGTCTTCCCTTGTTTGCCCACTGGTGAGACCACCAAGCTTCAGTATATATTTGCAACCTCATAGTCACACAAGCAAGCCATGCTAAACTCACTGTCATAAACAAAAAAGCAAACTCATGTCATAAACAAAACCAAGGCATGGCTGTGAGAAAGTGTCCTCTAAGGACGCTGGTAGTGACAGTGTAGACAGAAGAAAACAGGGTAAGGGTAAGAAGAATGCATTATATGAGGCTGTCAAATAACTAATGTAACTAATCCAAAGTTACTTGCCTTTAAAAAACTCTAATTCAAAATATATTTAAGATACTCACACATATAAACACACACACAGGTAGAGGAACTAAGCACACTTTTGTGACTGAAAAGCCTTATTACATTAAAACTTCTAAAAACATGACTCTGTACAGCTTATGATTCTAAAATGAATTAAAATACTAATTAAACTTTTAAGATTTCTTTTGTTTATCTCTTCTAAATATCAAGATTTATATGTAAATTATATTATAGTGACATAAAGACAAGAAGCAAGCAGGATGCATATCTGGGTGCATATAAAACACAATATAATATATATATATATATATATATATATATATATATATATATATATATATATATATGCATTCCTTTTTAACGTGCTATATACAATTTAAGGAAGCTGTATAGAAATACAAGGTAAAGGGTGAAAAGTAACCAGGAAGTTCCCAGGGACAGACAACAATGCAATAAGAGTAAAATGTACACAAATACAAGCAATTTTCAATTGTGTGAAAAATTCACTCAGTTCACATTATTCTCAAAAATAAAAAATCCTCACAAGGTCAAAAAAAAAAAAAGTTAGATATTCTCACCTCCTAGAAAAAACGAATTTCTCTAAACAAAAGCAAGTTGTTACCAGTTATCACTGCCACCAAAGATTTGTAAAGGATGGAATATTTCATAATGAAATATTTCCTACAATTTCATTTGAAAGCCCCAAGAAGCTCTATACTATAAATTGTGTGTGTGTAAACATAAAGTTTTACACTTGTAAAATTTCTTAACAGGCTTGAGTTTACAAAGTTCCTTGGAATCCTAGTAGCACAAGACACTGGACTAGAGGGACAAAGGGGTCTGCAGTCAGATAAACTGCAGTCTAAAATGCTACCTTATAGAGGTTTTTAGATTTAGAACAATACTTACACACAAGGGCCTGAAACTTGCTGCAATGAGTGAGAGCTTTTTACATTTGTTATCTGCTATCAATGTTTCTCAAGTTCACTTGTCCAAAGAAGTCTTTCTCAGGCATTGTCAAGGAGACAGTATGCCTCATAACAAGAGGTTTTGGAAATATATAATAAATTATCCATTATATATAGTAAACATGTAATTGCATATGTATGTTTCCCCAAAAAGTAGTCACTTAAAGAATTTGATTAAATCATCAGATAAATCTATCTTATTTCATGTTTTAAAAACCTTGGTAGCATTTATACTCTTTAGTGAGCTGGAATTCTTTCCAGAAGATAGATAGATGGATGGACAAACACAGGGATAAAGATATTTGACCTCTCAAAAGTTTTATGCTGTTTAACCAAGTTCAAACACATGGTTTCTAATAGTTGGGAAGAGACAATAAATATGTCCTCCAAACTATTCTATCTTTTTTCTTGAGATTGACTACGGGCCAAGAAAACCTTGCAGCAAACTACTACATACCTTAAAACATGAGAACATTAAGTGTACAGTTTTTTTAAACTGATGTTATAAGTCTGGATTTACACAACTCTATAGTAAGATAGTATATTTTCACATCAATCCTGTAGCAAAATAGTAATTAATTATTTCATTCTCCTAACATCCTCCAAACACTGATAGTGAGTATATAGAAGAAAATACTATAATTATCACTTTACCTATGGAAGTCATGCAAGTTGCCCCAAGTACCAATAGTTAGCAAGGACCAATCTCTTATTATACCAATACTGTATGGATTACAACTATGTGTGGGTAGCCACACTAAAACATGAACAAAAACAGGAAATACCTTTACTAAGTGCTCATTATTTAAGACATTTTCTTCTCTGAAATAATTTTGGAACATAATTTGCTAGAAGCTGTATTTATCAAAATCAGATGGCATGTTAGATAGCATTCTGTTAGTGGAGAAATTGAAGGGGAAGTCTTACAAAGTGTAATGAGGCACTTGTTACGTTCCCATTGTGTTAGAGGAAACCAAATAAGCAAGCTACAGTTGAGGGTGAAATGGGAATGGGAATGAATATGCTGCCAGGCTGTGACATCACTTTCTTCCTAGTATTTCTTTTAAAGTTTTAAAGCATATAAGCGTGTAGCAAAATGTATAAAACGAAGGGGGAAAACCCAACGACTCATTTTAAAAAGGCTTAAAGGCGAATAAATTCAGTCTGTTAAGGTAGAAATCATACTTTTGGTAACTCATAGACATTTAGTCACTCATTTTCAAGTTATACATAATAAGAAAAACAGTCACTTTAAAAATCAATCCAAGATAAATGTCACCATAGCATTTTATATAATGATACACAGCAATAATATTTTATAAGAGACAGTATCTAGACATCAGACAGGAAAATCCTAAAAAGAAATGAGAAAGTAATGTCAACAATTTAATAAATGTAAAGGAGTTAAAGTATCACATTCAAATAGCATGAAATGGTTTTGTAAGTAGAAGTAAATGAAACAGAAATTGGTCTTCACCTGGTAAGTGTGTACTCCCTGAGTCCTGAATGCAAATTCATGGCAGAAAAGGTACCTATGCATCCTCGAAGTCTTTTGTCTCGACCAATCTTCCATGTTACAAACAGTGGGCTGTAAGAACATAAAATAGGGTAAACCAGTCAATTCAACCAAGACAGCATCTACTGAATCTTCCCCATATGCTAGGTTCAGTGCCTAAGACATAAAGACCAAAAGACAAGTCCTGAAGGAGCTCTTGGTTAGTGCATTGTGTTGAGTCTCTTCTGCACATTAGACACCAAAATTAATGGTTTTTTTTACAAAGTCTATATGTTAATCTTCATCAACAATTCTTACAGACTAATATTAATTTCCTGTTTACAGACCAAACATAGTAAAATAAACACTCAAACTTGGTAATATTGAATCCAGAGCCTTAAATCAGCACAAATGTCTGCAGGATTCTCTGTTTAAACCTAGGATTACTGGCTCATTTTGGAAGTCTGATCTAGAAAACTGGGAACAGGTAATCAACAACTTCAACAAACACCTTTCCTTATGAAAGATTAAAAGGCAGCCATTGGTTCCTAGGAAGCCAGCACAGAGGCAGTCACAGCTTACTAACACAAGGCAGGTGAAAACACGCACTATACACCAAGCCCAAAATGCCATCAATTAAGCTAAAGGGAGAGAAAAACATTTCATCAGACCTGAGGGTCTTTCGTTTGCCCCAGCAAAATGGTTAGGATGGTTCAGATAGGTGAAGTGTGGCTGCAAACATTAACCAGCAAATACCCTTAAACCAGAAATTTTTATTTTTACACAAAAGGTTTTATATTAATATGTGGTACACAAATGGAGTTGAATATGGTAGACACTTGGGTTCTGCAACAAACCAGTAACAGCCTCAACTAATGATTCAGTCTGACCAATTATGTTCTAATTAGAAATAGGTTTATATAATCTTTATGCTTTAGGATATTTTGCAAAAATATAAATATATCACAAGTAACATGGTATGTACTACTATGAATATTCATAATAATAATGGTATAACTTACTTCTGCTTTCTAAAATATTTAAATTTAGGGTGATATATCGTATTTTATGTATTTCTCATTATTACCTAGTGACGTGCCTTTAATCCTAGCACTGGGGAGGCAGAGGCACACAGATCGCTCGCTGTGAGTTCAAGGCCAGCCTGGTCTACAGAGAAACCCTGTCTTGAGAAAAAACAAACAAACAAAAGAAAAAAAAGTACAAGAAAACCTGCAGAATCTCTATGACCCAGGGCAACAAAAGGATTTCCGAGAGGAGTCCTAGTGAGGATCCAGTATTGATAGATTAGCAGAAGCCAGAGACCTTGAACCAGACCAGTGACTCATTGCAATGAACATTTGTAAGTAAAGCTGTGTGGACAAAAGGGTGTACTGTGGGACACTGCAGCTTCCATGACTAGATTTTTGCTTGTTTGTTTTTCTTTCTAGTTTTGTTTTCTTTTTGTGGGTGTTGCAAGAGTGGATGGCTGGTACGAAGGGATGGGGAGATGAATAGGTTTGAGGTGCAGGGTATGAAATTCACAAAGAATCAATAAAAAGGTTAAAAAAAAGTCCTTGCACGATAAGATATTCCGTTAAGGCAGTTTAATTATCCACCTCAAACATTTAAGTTATGGGAAGTTCTGACAGGCACAATGGCAGACTGGGTTCCAAACAAGCACTACGAACAAACCAGGGTGTGCTATGAAAAGGTACCTTTCTCCATGAACTCAATGCTCAATAGTACTGAAATCTATGACAGCAGTATTGAGGCAAAGGTGACATTCAGGCACTGGGTGTGACCTACACTAAAGATATTAATGGAAAAACCAAAAGGACAGCCCAACGTTTCTGCTTTCCAGCTCTTATGTGCTAAATTTAAACTCTTTAGTTTTGCATTTTCCATCTTGGTGTAGTCCATATCTGCAACCACTCCTATGGACAGCAGATCATCAATACTCTCATTACACTGACTAGACAACATCCTTACATAAGACAGGCCCTTTGACAGTGTTGACAGCTGCAGAATGAAGAAAGTCATCCTGTGATCTATATAAAGCCATGTTTTCGAAGTACCTTGAAGATTTTTCAATAATACAGACCTACCTACATTGTATATTTCCATCACCAGTGAATTACGAAACATAAAATTGGGAGTGAATTCATCATTTCTTACCAAAACATTTGAAATGGAAGCCACTTAAAAGTGCTATACCTTCAATTATTTACCCCACTAGAATACACACGTCATTATTCTTCTAATAATATAACCATATCTTTTCCAGTAAATACTTAAAATATACAGGATAAACAGAAGAACTACATGTACTGAACACTATATTGAACTGTGAAATATGTTGGAAGGAATTCAGCCACATAGTAGGGGAAATTACATGTGGTTTCTTATAATGCTACAGTCATTCTTCGGAAAATTGTTAATATATGGCTAAGGGTGCTCTGGGATTACATTTTTCCAAAGCAGCCTATGAAGAAAAGGCACTTCATAATAATTCAGGGCATGGGGATGCAAAAGTACAGAGGACTGGGAGTCTGACAACAGCCTTTATAATGTGCTGAGGTCTCTTCCAGATTTAACATTCTTTGAATTTTTAACATTATTGAATAAGTGTTGTTAAGAATCCTCATAACAAATAAATTATCTCCGTTATTTCCTATTCCTTACCTGCCCTAGGCAATATCCACTTTGGGAGTTAAGATTGCAGTAAAGCAGCTGTCAAGAAGAGAAGGGAATGACAACCCTACTAAGTTTAAGACAGATGTTTGAAGATATAAGAATTCAGACTTTTAGTAGACAGAATAAAGTTTTTTCTTAAATGTCTCTGGGTCTCTGATTTGTCATTTACAAATGCACATCCAGTATCTTTTATCTTAGAAAAAGTGTTCACAGGCTTAAAAATAAAGCATCTAAAAGCATCATTTAATTGAGCATTTTAAAGTAGACTGATACAAAACAAATCACTGAGCCCAAAATATAGCATCATATGAATAATAATGACGCTGTACAGGGCTATGGCTGCACAAACATTCAATGCGTATTATCTAAAAATAGTAACAACATATTTTCACTCCAAACACTGGAAAGGAATAGGTGACTTCATTCTTAAATACGTATAAGTTTGCCAATGTGTGTAAGCTAAGCAGAATCAGATCAAAGGGAAAAGGGGGTTTGGAGCCTGCTGAGAGGAGCTATTCAAATAGCAAGGAAATATGGAAAATGGTTCATAATAAGACAAGGATTGAATGTTTTTGGAAAATGTTTTTGCCATATGGTTTAAGGCCACCTACATATATTGAAAAAAAATACTACAAACTATAAAAAGGATCAAAATGAGTCGAAATATTAATGGAATTATTTTTTCTGAGGATAACCAGATGTAGTTTTTAAAGGAATTATCCTACTTCTGAACATTCTGTACCAGTATGTTCTGAGAAATCTTTGGAGGAAAGTAAACGCCATTTTCCCAAGCGCATACATAGAAACAGGAAGCCACTACCTAATCTAGGTGAATCTTCCCTGCCAACTGGCAGCCAGTTACTGTCAGATCAAAAGTAGCTCTCCAAAACGTAGCTGTTATGGAACAATAATGACACAAAGAACAATATAAATCTGTACAGGCTTCTCCCAGTACAAATTTCATGCCACTTCCAACGTCCTCTTCTCAGACAGTCTATTGATTTAAGCCACAATGCATTAGAAATGTGTTTGTAGGACTGGAGTACAATTACATGAGACAATGAAACAGATGTATTTACTTAACAATAGTGCAGCTCAAGGCCTACCTCTCCTTCCACAACAACATAAAATGAGAAGTTTAAAAAAACACAGTCCATGGTGAGCTCTCACTTCTCATTTTGAATGAAGCTTTCAGATAACAACATTAACACAATAATATAAACCATACCTACATTTTGCTATGGGCACTCAACAAGATTATTTATTTTAAAGGTAGATAAAAGGGAAAAGAGAAGTCTTGTATCTTAGTTTGTTTCTTAGCTCAAAAATCCAATTATATTCCTCATACCATGTAATTACATGCTGGGATCTAGGAAGCTTAAAGTAAAAAGCAAAAATGATGGTACCTTCTTTCCACCACCAAGTGAAGACATTTCTCTTCCTATTTCAATGATAAGAAATAGTATATTTTCCTTTCCAGGCCATTTAAATTGCAGGTTTCATGAATACAAAATATACCCAATATCATTACATCCTGAATTAGTCAGCAGGGCTGCGACAATAACTGTCATATCAATAATTATCAATAATCGCTTAAAGAAACTTTTCCTATACTTTAGGAGCTACAAATCCCATGATTCAGGTTATAGTACAGTTCAGTTCCCCTCTTCCAGGCTTACAGAAAACTACTTGGTCCTTACATGCCATTTCCTGTGAGCATGGTGAGGTGGCATCTTCAGGGCAGTAAGTACAGCTGTCGTGTAAATTACCACAGAATAGAAAAATTCTGTGGATACCAAACAGTTAACTATATAGATGATCAGAAGGATCAGTCTCCTCCCAATCCTCCTCCCCCTCCTCTTCTTCCCCTCGCCCTCCCCCTATACTCAGGAGTGGAAGGACTAGCTGAAAAGATCTTAGGATGTATTAGAAGTGCATCAGAGACAGTAGTTTTCTAATGCTGCAGCCCTTTAAAACAGTTCCTCATGTTGTTGTGGTGACCCCCAACCATAAAATTATTTTCATTGCTACTGAATAAGTGTAATTTTGCTACTGTTAGGAATCATAATTTAAATATCTATGTTTTCTGATAGCCTTAAGGGATCCCTACAAAAAGGGTCATTTGACCCCCATGGGTTGAGAACTACTGATCTAGAAAGCCCAGCACCAATTTAAAAGTTCTTACACTGTTCCTACTAGAAACCCACATCAAAGCCTACCATTTCATCCTCTATTAACAACAAACACCCTTTATAGCCTCCTCCCTGCCTTTTTATTGCACACTGTCCTGTTATTTGGCAGCCTTTGTGAAATGCAGGTCTTCTGCCTTATTCTCTACAAACTGTCCTCCAAATGAAAAATCCCACTGCCTTTGTTTAGTGATTATTTATCTCTGTATGGAATCTGATTAATTAATTATACAATTTATGCTATGGAATGAATAATGTTTAAGCTCTGGATAATCTGAATCTCAAATCAATTGGAAATGAGGAGAAAATAGGCTAAACTGGAAGAGTAAAGGGAGGGAAGGGGAGGTTAAATGCATTGGACACTTTTTTGTCCACACCATTTTTTTTATTATAGATGAAAATATCCTAATTAAAAACACAAAAACCAACATAGCTCTTTATACTACACCCCTCCCTTCAACCTTTGCATGTAGCCTGTAACCTCATGGCTCCTGAGA
Organism: Mastomys natalensis; assembly: GCA_021653895.1. Classification (NCBI taxonomy): domain Eukaryota; kingdom Metazoa; phylum Chordata; class Mammalia; order Rodentia; family Muridae; genus Mastomys; species Mastomys natalensis. The sequence goes on from JAJTUV010003033.1 coordinate 41,848, forward strand.
AACTAAGACAATAAGTATAGTATATGTGTATGTATAGTATAAGTATAGTATATATGAATAGTATAGAAGATCATAAATATCTAAATTTTGAGAATCAAGAATTACCATATTTTAATACTTTTTTGGGTTGGTAGTAACAGAAATAAAATAAATAGCAGCATTATACGATTTTCTTCTATTTTTATATTTCTAATTTAGTTGGTAAATGGCAGAGGAAGGAGAGAAGTAAAGTCTAATCGAGGATTAGGAAAGCTGAATTCTCTTTATAAATCAAGACTAATCACCAGTGACATGCAGTCACCCCAATCAGAAGCATACTTTAGGAGATTACCATGATTCTGCCAATTTTCGAACTGAAGGAACTATTTCTTCCTCTTAGAAAGACTAAATCAACCATTTTCAGCAAACTTCTTTAAAATTCAGTTTCAGGTCGACAGGCTGCCTTATTTTTTATTACAGTCCAATTTAGATAAGAATGATTACCTGGCCTGGAAAAAAATAACATATCTGTACACATTTTCTTTTCCTAATTTATACTGCAGTGGGCAGTGAATTTAATACATGGCAACATTCTGGAAATGGACTAGCTATGGTTTCTTCCCTGACAAGAGAAACACACTACAAATTTTTATTACTTGAGTATCTAACTCACTAATTTTAGGTGACAATTTACTACAAATTTCAAAAATGCAACAATTTCCATTTGAATTTCCTATTCCAAAATCATTTTTCTCAAAGAGCTTCAAACCTTGCAACTCAGCTTTTCCTATGAAAAGGGTTATTTTAATATGAAACAGACTGAGCAAAAAGAGGCTTTATTGTTGACATCTGAAGATTCCTCGGCATGAACAAAATTAAGAAAACAAAATTAGGTCCAGAAGTTTTAGAATGAATAGCAATGGACACAATTAGTGGGTACAGTCTCCTCTCAGTTTTTTTTCTACCGTTAAAGAATTTTAGGGGGCTTTGCTTTGGTATTTTCCTGTACCTGAATATGTAGCATAACCAGGGAAATCACAATACTTTAAAGAAAACAACAGAAACAACCAAGGAGTTAGATTTTATACCTATGTTCTCGCTTCTCAGTTAAAGATCTATTGTTTACCCTCTTGCCGTTGCTGTGGAGCCCACTAAGGAGGAATGGGGTAGATAGGAAAGAAATATGCTAATTAATTTAAGTACTAATGTAAAATGAGCTGGAAAATCATTTTAGCTTCTTCATTCTAGATTTTATCTTCTTTCTCATTCCATGGAGATCTGATGGAATGTGTCAGCCTAATAAAGTAAGATCCATGATAAAAGTGATGGATTTGTTTTTCATATGTTTTCTGCATTTAGTTAGCAAGGCTGACTTTTTATTTTAAGGTCCTTCTTTGGACTGCATGCTCCTATGGAAGAAAGGAGCTGGAAGGACATAACTTTCAGTAGAAAAATCGTCAAGACTTTCTCATTTTAGGGGGAGAAAATCAGACTCAAGGGACTAAGCAGACAACTGACAATCTAGTTTTCCTCTCCCTCATTCTTTCTTTTCCCTTTCTGAAAACACCTGAAACTCCAAGAATCTCTACCATGAAATACATAAGATTGTGTGTCTGTATGTATATGAGAGCATGTGTATGTGTGGTGTCAAGGATTGAACCCACACCCTCAAACAAGTTAGGTGAGCACTCTACCACTGAGCTACACTTGGCTTGGCCTATAGTAGTTTTTCTTCCAAACTGCTTCTTAAACATCACTTTTACCTAAATGTAATTTTTATATAAAAAAAAACCACCAAAATTAGATGTGAAATTCCACAAACTGTGGCACACACACACGTGTGTGTGTGTGTGTGTGTGTGTATGTGCATGTAAGTTGAACCACAATCATGGTCTGGAACTCTTAATATTATCCCAAAGAGTTCCTTCATGCCCTTTGGTAATAGTTTCTTTCCTGGTAAATACCAACCTACTTTCTATCACTATAGTTTTCTTTTCTAGAATTCCATATAAATAGGATCAAGTCTATCTAGCACCCACTGTTGTCAGTATTCTTGCACCTAGCACAGTGCTCTAGATATTGAAACATCTTAGATGATCATTACTATTGCTTAGCATTCCATGGAATGAATGTAACAAAAAAGTTATCTAGTAAACTACTGATACCTATATAGGTTGCCCCTAGTTTGGTGATAGATGTGTAGGTTGCTTCCAGTTTGGTAAGAGATATGCAGGTGGCTTCTAGTTTGGGAGAATTACAAATGAGAATACTGATATTATTTTTCTTCAAGTTTTAACAGCTTTAGTTAACTCAATGTATTATACACAATTAGTTTGTATAGTTACAAACAATTATGATACTCTCATCACAATCAAGGTAAAAGACATATCTGTCAGCTCACCCAAAGTTGTATCCTTTTATTTTGTTTTGTGCTAGGGATACTTAACATGAAATTACCTTCATGGATTTTGATATAATCATACTATATCAACTATAGGACTATGTCACATAGATTTTTACAGCTTAAATCAAGCTTAACTATAACCTAACATAACAATGAACAATCCTCCAGCCCTGTTAAGTGTCTAGTAATCATTATTACAAATTTCTCATATAAGTATCATCATGGTATTTGTAATCATGCAGTGTTTGTTCTCCTGTGGCTGCTTTATTTCACTTAGCAAAATAGTCTCTAGATGAGTCCACATTGTTGCAAATACCAGGACTTTTTTTCCATGATAAGAGTGGTATAACAATTCTTTTATTTATTTATTTGATTATTATGAGTTACTTCCATGCCTCGGCTATTGTGAATAATGACACAGTGCATACTAGACCGGCAAAACCCTTAAGCTCCTGTTTTCAATTCTTTTGTACTCAAATGTGGACTGTTAAAGCACTGTGGCAGTCCTGAATTAAAATTTATAAGCAATTTCTACACTGTTCTCCATGGTTCGTGTACATTCTCGCCAACAGGTCCCAACCTCATTTGCCTTGTTTCATGAATTAAGAAGTGTTCTATTGCCCTCTATATTCTGAATTTACCTTATTTGTTCCTTAAACATTTTATAGTATTTACAATCAAATATATCAGTAACTAGATTTTTAATTGTGGGATGATTCTTAATTACTTAGTTAATTTTTTGACAGATTTTAAGCTCTTCAGATTTCTTAGCTCTGAGTTCACTTTGATCAACTGTGTCTTTCAAGGAATCTTTTCATTTATCTATGTTGTAGAAATCCCTAGCTGACATCTGCTTTGTAGCTTTCCTATATTGCTTATTTTCTATTTACTAATCTTTTCTTTATTTCTCTCATTTATCTGGAAGGATCTGCACTTGTTCCCTAGTTGCTTAAAGTAGAAGTTTGTTGAATTTAGGTTCTCCTTTTAAAGTTATTTCTGTTCAAGCACTGTGGTATTTGTAACTCATAAATTTGCATATGCTGTATTTCATTATTATATCTAAATATCTCCTAAGGCCTCTTATGATTTTGGCTCATTATCTTTTTAGATGTATACTAAAAGCCAAGCATGGCAGCTCATGATTGTAATCCAGCACATGAGAAGGTAAGGCAGGAGATTCATTGTAAATTCGAAACCAGCTTTGGTTACATAGTGAATTCTAAACTGGCCTGGATTACACTATGAGAATATCTCAAAATAACAATAATCACAACAAAAAAATATATTGTATAACAGCCTAATATTTTGGGAATTTCCAGATATCTTTTTGTTACTTTTAATTTCATTTTTCTCAATGAATATACAATATATGAGATCCTTGCTAAATATGCTGAAAGTGTATTTTATGGCTCACAGTGAATGTAACATGACCTGGAGAAGAAAATGCATTCTGGTAGTGCTGTGTTCAATACTTTATGTCAATTAGATTCAGTTGATTGTGCTATTTGCCTTCTATCTCCTCAACAAAGTTTTCTCTACTAGTTCTGGTTCTATCAAGCACCAAGTTAAGATAGTTAAAATATCTAATTCTGATGATAGTTTTGTCTATTTATCTTATCAGAATATGTTTGTTTTCCATTTATTTTCCAAATTCTGTTAGGGACATGTTTCCAGTCATTGATTTCTTAGTGAATTGATCACTTTATCATTATGAAATGGCTAGCCTTATTCTTGGTAATACTTCCTAAAGACTACTTCATTTTATACTAATACAGGCATTCTGGCCTCTTCATGGTTATTGTTCACATATCTTTTTCGATATTCATGCGTTTAACCAGTGTTTATTCTTAAAGTTAGCTCTTATCTATAGTGTACTATTAGGTTTTACATTTTTTGCAACTTTTAATAGCAGTGATTGCATTACTTATATCTATTATATGGTTACATTTACATCTACAATATCTATATTTGTGTGTGCATGTTTGTGTATACATTGTATGTGTATTAGAAGTATGAGTACCTGCTTGTCTGTTGAATAGAGATTGAAACTATATGTCACTAAATCTGGAGCTCACTGTTTTGGTTAGACTGACTGGCCAGCAAGCCCAAGGTCCTACTGTCTCTGCGCCCTTCAGGCATTTCTTTCCCTCTCCCTGAAGAATGCCAGGAATATTTCTTACCGTTGGGGTGTGATGGAGCCAATTCTTTCCATTTTCATCTTAAACTATGAATTTCACCCTCATTTCTTTTTCTTTTTCATTTTAAAGACACTTTTATTACCTATGGAGTTTACAATCACAAGTATATTTTCTCACTTTTAAGCACAGTGTATCATCCTCTGACTATCAGTGTTTCTGATGAGAAGGAAATGACCCTCTCTGCACTCAATGTTTTTCTCCAGCAGCATTTAAAATGCAATCACTGGTTTTAACAGGTTGATTATAATTACTATACTCTTATTTTATTTGCAGTTTTTCTGCTTCTAAATTTTCTGTTACTAAGTTTCTTAGATCTATAGAGAGAGGGGTCCAAAGTGTTCAACATATTTGGAAATTTTAGTCATTACTTAAGTATTTTCTGCTTATTCTTTTTCCTTGATCCTAGTTACCTGGCATATAAATCTACTTAATAGTTCCTCAGAGTTCAATGAATCTTCCCCAACTTGCCTATTCTCACTGTGTCTGAGATTGGACAATTTCCACTCTTACATATTCAAATTCATCAGTACTTTTTCCTGTAATATTTACCTTGCTATTTATCTCATCCGGTAAATTTTCATTTCCTATAGTATATTTTTCACTTCCAGAAGTTCCTTTTGGCTCTCTATAGTCTTCTATTTCTTTATTTACAATATTTAGGCTTTCCATTTAATCCTTCAATGTACTTTCAGAGTTGTTTAGGTCTCCCTCTATCAATTATATTGCCATTGTCTTTGTTTCTGTTTCTGTTGACTAACGTTCTCCTAGTTACAGCTCACATTTCACTGCTTCTTGGAAGATCTAATAATGGGGGGTACTAGATCTTTTAATAATTATATTGTTGAGCATCTGGATTTTGCTCTATTCCCTTAGAAGTATTCAAGTTTTGCATGCAGTAAAATTATTTTTAGTCATTTTTCAAGGTGTGGTTTTCTTTTGTTCATTTGAGATCAGAGTAGCCTTCTCTAGGATTAATCTAACTCTCCAACTATGGTTTTAAGACTTGTGAATCTCTACTGTATACACATGATAACTGGACAACGTTTCCTAGCCCTTGGTGTAGGAACTCAGATGTTCTTTATGATGACACCTGCACAGATTTACATCTATGCAGAATTTTGGAATTACTTCTGTCTGTAGCCCCCCATCTCTAATAACCTCTTCCACCAATTCCTGCTATCTACACCTCCTTGTCTCTTAAGTTCAGCAAGATCATAGACTCACAGATCTTGAAACTGGCTGCCGACAAAAAGTCAGGATGCCTCATTTTGTTCATTTGTTCCCTTTCAGAGATTGTGGCCTGTATGCCTGATGCCCAAAGTCAGAATACAATTGTTTTTCATATATCTTGTCTGGTTCCCAGTTCTTTTGGGGAGATAAGACTTGAAAAGTAACCAGTCATGTACCAGTTACTTTTTCATGAACAGAAGTAGAAGTCTTGAAGCCTCTTAACCTTGAGTAACTTTAAGGATCAAACTCTGGTAGGTTTCATATCAAAAATGTGGAAAAACTTGCCACACACAATAATAGAAGATTATTACCAGCAGGAAAATGGCTCAGGAAGCAGAAGGCAAAAGGTACAGATCTCTTCAGCTTTGACAGGTGGGAAAAAATATTAAGTGACTCAACCACTTTCAGGGGCAACACACTGCTCAGACCAAAAGGTTAGAGATGTCACTGTTCAAAATCTCACTTTGAAAACTCAGTGTCCAAAATAATGAAAGAAAGAAAGAGAAAAAAGTCAAAGAACTCAGGTAGAAATTGTACATGACTAAAGTGCCAGTTAACAGTTACAGTCCCTGCCAAAAGTAGATCACACTTTTTATTCTCCCTCCATGAGTTAAACTATAAAAACAATCTGAAAAACCATATTTATAGGACCTGACATACTTAAGGAGGTTCTCAGTAATCATGAACTATATCTGATGTATATGTCTTTCTATTTTAAAGGGGATATTTTTAGTTGTGACTATTTATACAGTTTCAGCTCATAGTTACTTATCACTGTGACCACAGATAACACAAAATATATCAGATTTACTACTACAAACCTTGCAATGACAATGTCACATCTATAAAGGAGCATTTACCTAAGGACAGGAATTCCATATGAAGGAAAACAGATACACAAAGTCCTTTATCATAAAACAGAAGAAAAACAGAATAATACTATTAAATAATTATATCCAAAAATGTGTTTTAAAAGTACTCACCAACACATCAGACAACACTATGATAATTCAATATTTATAGAGTAATGTGAACTACTTTCTAATTTGGGAGACAAAAAGCAAAGTAAGTTTCTACAGGAAATTAGGACAGCAATAAGAAAGTCAATGCAGACATGTGAGAGGAAAGTAAAATCTATGAATGACAATGGCTGAGATGGAGGATACATGCTTACCTATAAAGCAGTCCACTTGCTTTACCCTTCTCTTTAATAGTCCTATATAGCTGTCTAATTCAAAGCCTGCATCTCTGTAAACAAATCAAATAGAAGCCAAACAAAGGGACCCTGGGAAGATAAGAGAAAGAAGAGGAAAACACACACACACAAACAAACAAACAAACACACACACACACACACACACACTAGCTGTACCAACAATCTCCAATACAACTTCCTGTGTGTATTTAACTGGTTAGGTTTAAAAAGTCTCCAACTAAACTGCTAGGTACATGGTAAAACAGAGATTAGTATATGGTCTAGGAATGAGAGGAACCTACTTAATCATAGCATTAACAGATGAAAGTATAATTTGTCAGGCCTGGTGGTACAAGCATTATGATCTTAACTATTCAAAAGGCTAAGGCAGAAGGACTGCAAGTTCAAGGCCTGCCTGGGCTATAGTGAGTTCAAGAACAGTTCAGATAACTTAGTGAAAACCCTTCAGAAAACATAAAGTAAGAAAGAGAGCTGGGAATATAACTTTGTAGCAGAGTGCTGGCATCCAATATCAAAGAAGCAGGAGGCAAGAAAGAAAGGAAGGAGGGAATAGAGATCATGCAAATATCTCTTCTTGGATGGATGGAATGGAAGCAATGGCAAAATTAATTAGCTATAAAGAACTATTTCATTAGAAGTAAGCCATTAGAATTAAGTTAAATTCATATTTCTTTCTGTGGGAACACATTTGTAATTTTCTAATGTAAGAGTACAATTTCCAAATGATGGTTTTATTTAAAAAGTTTTTGTAGTAGACTGCAAAACTGTAGAATACATAAAAGCGTCTGGCTCAAAAACAAATTCAATGAAAGTTAGCTCTCTTTACATCATGAATATGTTTGGGAAGATAAGATTCAGTTAGAGAAATCTAGATCATAGAGTTTTAAAAGAAACAAAAATAGATCTTTAATTTGAGCTACACCAACACCTTCCTTACTCACTTTTTCCACTAATGTAGAATTTTAATGCATATGGCAAATAATAGATTAGCATAGCTGGTAATGAGAACACAAACTCTGTAGGGAGGAAGTGGTACTGGGCACTGAATCCAAGGCTTGCACTATGCTAGGCCAGCACTTTACCACTGAAAACTAGTCTTGAAATGTGAGTGAAACTGTTGGTATTTTAAGGAGAATACCTAGAAACTGGAACCAACAATGGTAAAATCATGCCAAAAAAATCAAAATAAATTATTAGAAGATTCAAAACTCACTACAAAGAAAAAATGTTTTAAAGATAAAAATCTGAAAAAAAGGTATATCATACTAATAGACATGGATTGGATAGTTATGAAAATTGTCTCACTGAGGCAAAGGCTGAAATGCTCATATATATATATACATATACATATACATACACACACACACACACACACACACACACACACACATATATAGTCATACAGAAAACTAGAGAGAAGAAAACATAAATCTTCCAACACAAAGAACAGGAAGACTTATAATGGAAATGTTGTCTATAGAAGCAGGCTAGAGGTATAGTCAGGGTGGGAAATTGCTTGCACACGTGACAAATCTAGGTTTAATTCCTAGCTTTTATATAGCGTTTTTTTTTTTTTTCCAGTTGAACTGTAGAAACATATTCCTGTATGGTCAATATTCTTTAAAAATGTTTGAAAGGCTCCATGATAATTCATTACACAAGTATTCCAAACCTTAGCTAATCATTCCTTCTTGTCAAACTGTTGGACAAAGCGGCTGTGCATTATGGTTTATCGGATTTCAGATCTATTTACTCAGTACAGAGTGCTAAAGAAATGGGATTACCAGATCAAAGTCTGAAAATTTTTATCTTTCTATGCATTTTATCAAAATGCTTTCCAGGAAGACACTGGCACTAAAGAAACTGGCTCAACAAGTTAAAACTCCAAGAATATTTATTTATGACCAGAACTTATGGATCAGTTGAATCGATCGGAGCTGCTTTAAATGCTTTTCTTGTCGTTAAAGAGACTATCTTAATTTATGGTCAAAGCACAGTTTATAGTTTAAAATTTAAACTCAAGTATATTTACTCCATTGTTAAAAACTGCTTCTTTCCAACTTATGAGCTCCTTCGTCTTCAAAACCAATGTCAAAAAGAATTTATTCTATGGTCCTAATGCCACAGAACTAAAAGCATCCAAGTAGAATGCTTTTCATACAATTTTCATAAACATAGCAAAGTTAATATATATTTTGCTCTTAGTATAAGACACTACACGTTGCAACATTTGGCTCCAATCTGATCAAGGCTGTCACAGTCATACAAGAAATAGCCCAAATGACAGAAAAGAAGGGGAGCCTGCAGAGAGCTCCTCCCCTAAGGCCAGTTTCCCAGTGCTAACTTTGTAAAAGTGGCTTCCAGAGTTAGCTGTTATAATCTGGTAATATCCTAACATAGGCAAATTTTGAAGTGCTTCAGTTTTCTTTACAATAACTATCATTATTTTTTATCATCTATCTCACTAGATTATGCATCCCAAGAGGACAAAGAGTCAAATTTCAATGGACATAACCATAGCTTAAGAACATAACAAAGATGAAATCTGTTTGTTGAAGAAAAAAATAAATGGAATAATTTAATCTAATAGTTCTAACAAGAATCTATCATATTAAAAATAATTTCTGTCAAAAATTTAAGACCAACAAATACTGCTTTTCCAAGTACAATGCACAGAATGTATACCAAAGATATAGGCAGTATTTCTTGAGATTCTAAGTCACACACTTTTGACTATCATAGGGAAAGAAACATCCCAGAGATAAAATTGGGAGAAAGCAAAGACATACTTTATTCTTAGAAATCCAGTAACACTACATAAATCAGGTACCAGAACCTCATAGTTCAAATCACTGTGGCTTAGTAAGACAGAGGTGATAGTATAGGACAGGAAGGAGAGGCTTATCAGAAGATATGTGCCTCAGGCACAATATTCAATAGAAGAAGATAAGGGAACCATCCAAGTCTCTTCATCCTCAGACATGGTTATTCAAGATAAAGGCCACACATTTGATGAATTGTTTTAGAGATCAATTGTTTGGATATAAAATGTCTCCTGCAGACTCATGTATCTCAACACCTGGGTCCTAGCTAGTGGCAGTTTTATGAGGCTGTAAAACCTCTGCCTCTTAAGGCCTATACATAGGAAATAGGTCACTGGGGCAGGCTTTGATATTTATAGTCAGATCCCACTTCCCTTTTTCCCTGCTTCCTGGTCCTCAGACTGGAAAAACAAACGAAACCTCAAGTTCCTACCTCTACACATGAGCTGGTTCCATCCTACCTCCACAGTTGAGCTGGCTCCATCGTTGTGAACTTGCCCTACCTCCCTCCCTTAAGTTGGTATTTTGTAACAAGAGTGTGAAAAATAACTAGTAAATAACCCAAGGACATTGCTGATGAAAGGGAGTTTGCAAACTGCCAATGTAGTACGTTCCTATAAATAAAGGTATGACTCTAAATGTTCTCATCATTTTCAGTCAATGTGACATCTACTATGTAGGCAGCCTTTCAGTTTCCTTGCTTAAGATATCTAGGAGAATACAGACTTAGAATTCTAAGTATTGTTATTAATTCCAATGAAAATCATTTAGCAAGTAGTTCATGCAATGACTCCATATCTCGAAACTGTAAGCTTCTGGAGCTGATATGGGTGCATTATAAGAGACTGTATCTTGATCAGTCAAATGGTAAAGAGTTAAGAACATCAAGAAGGAAAATAAAATAAGCATCTAGTGAGAGCACACTAGGTGTTAAGTACTATTGGGTACTTTCACAGCAAGATTGCTTTACCTATGTGCAACTGTTGCATTTTATATAAAAGATAAAGTAAATTTAGTTCTCAATTTAAAGAGAGGTTTACTTGCCGAAGACACTAGATTGAACAGATGGAATACGACCAACCAAGGCTATTTGTCTTCAAAGACACAGAAAAAGCTTCTCATTTTCAGATATGAGAAAAGCTTGTATATCATTTCCTCTTCTGTTCTTTCACTCAAACACTTGGTTAATACATGGGTTCAAATACATGGGTACACTCTGTGCCACCAGGACCCAGATTTTAAGGAGAAAACTCTGAATTCATGGTAAAAGTCACTTCTTAATTTGGGGACAATAGTGCAGTCTGGTCCCTTATTACAGGTGAATAGGAAAGTCTATTAACTATGCTTGGGATGACCTTTCAACCATTTCTCAAACCTGAAATATCTTTGTCAACTAGAAACATCCATTCCAGTATTGTCCATCTGACAAATATTCTCTGGCTTAGGAACATATAGATCGGTGATTAAGTAAGTGTTCTTCCTAGAAATACCTCAAGAAATGTCTACTACCTTAGTTCATTTGGATTCCTTACTATAAGAATCATAAAGTAGGTAATAATGAACAATAATAAACAAGATAACAATATACATAATAGCAAGACAAATTGATTTCACACAATTCTGTTCACTGTGAATTTTCAGATAAAGGTACCAGCAGGTAAGTTGTCTGGTGTCAGTTGCTCATAGACAGCAACTTCTCCCTGGGCCTTCTTTCTATAAGGGTTTTATGTGCTACTCAGGAGGTGCAGGTGATAAAGTTTGAGTCCCCTTACACGATCCTACTGCTTAAGTCCGTCAACTTGGGAATTATGAATTCAGCATATGAAGTTTGAGAGGAAATAAATATTTATATCATAGTGCTTAAGAGGTCCTTTTTCTGCATAGAAACAGAATACCAAAGAAACTTTAATCAAAACAAAATAAAACTGGACAGCAAGAAAATAGTTTCAGAGACAGAATGTTCTAAACAAAAGCCAGTTAAATCAAAGAACGGAAGGAGAAGAAGTTAAATCAAAGAAGAGCAGGAGAAAAAAAGAATAAGTTATCAAACCTCAGGGCTAAAAATCTAACATCAAAAGATAAGAGCAGGTGGGTAGAAAATATCCTTAAATTAGATCATAATGTAATGAAACTAAAGATTATTAACAGAATCTTGGAAAACACACAAATAGTGGGACATTAAACAAATATTCCTAAATAGCAAATGGGCCACAGAAGAAATTTAAAAAGAAATAAAAAGCTTTAGTCAGAAGAAAATGGAAGCCAGGCATGGTGCCATATACACCTACAATCCCAGCACCTAGAAGGCTGAGGCTGGAGGACTGCCATGAATTCAAGGACAGCCTAGACTCTCTAAAAGACTCCAATTCCAGGAGGAAAGCCCACAGGGAAAACAACATATCAAACCATTAAAAGAAAACCCAAGTCCATTAGCCAAGTTAATAGCAATACATCAACATATCAAAAATAACAAAGTAAATATAAGCAACATACATTTACACTTCAGATATCTAGAGTGGAACAAAATCAAAACTTAGTAGAATAAAGATCAGATCATAAACAAATGGAATGTTGTAATAAAACAAAACAGAGAAGAAACAATGAAAAGATTAGGCTTTTGAAGAAAAAAAGACAAACCCCCACCTCAACTAATGAAGAGAAAGGGCTATTAAAATAAGGTTGGAAATTAAAAAAATATTATACAACTTGTATTAGCAAAACCACAGAGGATCAGAAGAGATATCCATGGATAATACTATTTTAACAAAAGATGATAGCTTAAAAGAAACTTAATCCCTAAAGACATAAACCAAACCAAGAACAAACTGTGAAAGAATAGAAAATCTGAACATACCTGTACTAAGTAAAAAGATTAAGCACAATATAAAAATCTCTGACTGAAAAATCAGATGAGTGTATATCACCATGGCCCAAGAAACCACAAGAAAATCACAAGGCAATATTTCTATTAAATATAAGTATAAAAGTCTTCAAAAAAAACTATTGGTAAAACTATATTCAGAAACATATTAAAAGAATTAGGGCCGAGGGATGGCTTAACTATAAGAGTACAGGTTGCCCTTACAGAGGACCTGAGCTTAATTCTCAGCACCCACATGCTGGCTCAGAACCAGTTGTAAACTCAATCCTAGGGGATCTGACACCCTGCCCTCTTCTGACCTGTCAGGGCATCAGGCATGCATGTAGTTCACAAATATATATCCAGGAAAAAACACACACACACACACACACACACACACATATACATAAGAATAATAATATAATATCTTAAATATAATTTAGTGTTTTTAAAAAATCTCATTTTAATAATTTACTATTTAATATTTATGTACAAATTTAAACAAGGAGATAAAAGGCTATGTATTAGTTATAGTTCTTCTTATTGTGAAAGAAAAAAAAGTCTCCACAAAAGTCTAGTAATGGGTTATTGTGACTCAGTTTGATGGTCCAGCTGTCATGGTGGGAAAAGCATGGTAGTGATAGCAGCTCTGGAAGTGGGGGCAGATATGTGAGAACCTGGCTACATTCTGTCTGCAGTCAGGAAGCAGAGCAGTGAATGCGGGTGCTCAGCTCACTTTTTCCTTCTTATTCAGCCAGTACACCAGCCTGTGAAATGGTGTCCCCACATTTATGGTGGGTGTTCCATAGTCAAACTCTGAAAAAATGCTCACAAAGACTCCTAAGCGAGTCTAAATCCATTCAAGCTGACAGTGAAGATTAATCATCACAGCTATAGGCTGAAAATATGAGATACAGATAGACAAAGTTAAAATAAATGGAAAGGAATCTCAAGTTCAAAAACTGGGAGAACTCATGTTGAGAAAACATCCACACTATTCTAAGATAGCTGCGGATTCAATGTAATCTCTATCAAAAGTGTAATGTCATTTTTCATAGAAATAGAAAAAACAATTCTTAAATGTGTATGAAGAAAAACAAGCAAGCAAATAGCCAAAGGAATGGTGAACAAGAAGAATAAAACTTGAAACACTGTGCTCTCTGAAATCAAAACATATTATAAAGCAACCACAATAAAAGCAGCATGCTGTGATCATAAATATAGACACATTAAGAAAAGAGAACATAACACCAAGAAATAAACTCACACATTTATGGTCAACTGATTGTTTGGTTATTATTTTTTTACAAAGAGCCTAAGCGTACACAATGAGGAATGAATAATAGCCTTCAAAAACAGTTTAAAGAAAACTAGATATCCATGTGCAAAAGAATGAAATTAGATCTTTAACAATATGCCACATATAAAAATTCTCCTGACCAAGGATTAGGGAACATCAAACAAAAAGGGACAAAAGAATGTAAAAGCTAGAGGACTGGAAGACTGCTATGAAATGCTGCCTTCTGGACATGGTATGGTGACCACACTCAAGAACTCACAGCAGCTGGGGTTACCTATACAAGATCTACACAAAATTAAGCTAGCCATAAGTGGAGAACATGAGCCCCAAGCTCCATGTCTTACTAGGGAGTTAGTGGCAGTTGATAGCTTCTGGGGGAAGGAGAATTGCTCTTTTTTTTTCAGAGTGTGGCCACCAGAGATTTCCTTCCAATGCTCTCTCTAATGGATGGCCCTATACTATGAACCTATAGGCTGCATTAACCAAATTGAGTGAGTTATCAAAATAATAAAAAAGACATGAACTAGGAGGGGCTGTTGAGGGGGACATGGGAATGCTGGAAAAAATGAGGGAGATATATTTGTGTGTGTGTGTGTGTGTGTGTGTGTGTGTGTGTGAGTTGTGTGTGTGTGTGTGTATTTCACAAAATTCAAGATAAATAAAAAATATTTAAATTTTTAAATTTTTAAAACTACTAGAAGAAAACATAGGGGTAAGTTCTACAACAGTAGTTTGGATGGTGATTTTTTTTTTATCTGAATAGGGCCCTGACAGTACAAGCAACCCAAGCAAAAATAAACAAATAAGATGACATCAAGCTAAAATTTATCTGCACAACAAAGTCCAATTCTTCCTTATTTCATTTAATGTTAAGTTAATCCTTCAAATGTGTAATAGGTTAAAAAAATTAGCAGAATGAAAGGATAACCCACAGAATGGAAGAAAATGTATGCAAACTATGCATTTGAGAAGCAACTAATAAATGCCCAAATATAAGAAACTTTCACAATGCAATAGTAACAAAGCAATCTGATTTTAAATGGGCAAAGAATCAAAACAGTTTTCAAATGAAGACATACAAATTGACAAGATATCCATGAGAAAAATGATTAGTACTACTGATCATAGGTAAAGTATATAAAAATCACAATGAGATACTATCTTGTAACTGTTAGAATGGATACAAATCTGATACAGGGAATACCAATACTTATATACTGTCAATAAACATGTAACTAGGACAGCTATTGTAGAAAACAGTACGGAGGGTTTTGTTTGCTTTGTTTTTCAAATCGAAAAAAATAAAACTACTTAACTATACAGAGCTGTAGTATATATAGGTCAATGGTAGTGGTTGTCTAAATACATAAACCCCTGACTAGAATGCATAAACCCACTGCTTACATTTCCCAGCACTGCAAACCCAAAATGAAACAAACTTACCATACAACACTGTATCCTATGTGTCTGGATCTATAATTAAAGGAACTGAAATCAATGTATTTAAAGTTGTCTACCTTTTCATGTTCCTTACAAAACATTCATAATAGCCAAGAAACAGAAACAGCCTAAATATCATCGATGGATGGATGGATGGGTGGGTGGGTAATGGATGGATGGAGAGGATGGATGGGTGGGTGGGTAGATGGATGGATGGATGGAGGATGGATGGATGGTGGGTGGGTGGGTGGATGGATGGATGGATGGATGGATGGATGGATGGATGGATGGGTGGGTGGATGGATGGATGGGTGGATGGAGAAAATGTGACAACACACGTTGGAATACCATTCAGCCTTAAAAAGGTGCTAAGGAATCTTGTCTTTTGGATAAATCTGGAGGATGTGCTATGTATGATAAGGTTTTCACAGAACTGTTAAATATCACATAATCTCATCTTACATTTAAAATCTAATACTCATACAAGAAAAGTGTAAAAATGATGGGTACTGGGAGCTGGGAGGATAGAGGAATTTGGATTTCTTGGTCAAAGAATACAAAGTTACATAGAGGTAACAGAAATAGATTCTGTGATCTACTGTCCAGTAGGGTGTCCACCTATAGTCTATAACAATTTATTTATACTTTTCCCCTTACTAACAGAATAAATTTCAGTCACTTAATATGACGGAGTTACAAAGAATTATTAAAGCAATGGCTCTTTCCCCTCCAGACCTAGCTCACTAAGAAGTTTCAAGCAGGTCTAGTTTCTTCTCCAATTCTGGTAAAGAAAGGCAGCCTTGTTGCTGTAGGAGAAAGGACACCTGGATATCAGGATTCTGGTCACAATAGTGATAAAAACTAGTAAAATTTATTCTGATTTCTACCTGAAGCAGTTGACTCCTTGTTGGGTAACGGGTGGGGGGGGGTGGGGGGGGGGAGAATCCTTGTTTTCCTGAGTTTCATCCTTCTGGGGCAGAAATGAGAGTATATTCTGCTTCTCTGAATTCCTTGCCTCAATCACTACTTACACTTCAATCTATATGCACCATCTTGTACATGCCCATGGAGGATTACTGTGTTATTTGGGAGGCAAGTCAGAGTAGATATTCTAGATATAGCTTACCTAGATTAAGATAGACTCCAAAGAAGCCTATGAGTTTTCCTTTGTAGACAAAATTGGTTAGAGTAAGCAAGAGACAACTTCATAACACAAACAAGATGAGAATCCAGGCTGCAGTTGATCAGGTCAATTTAATATAAGAAAGCATTATGGGCTAGAGAGATGACTTGGCATCAAACAGGTACTGCAGTTGCTCAAGATCTAGATTTAGTCCTCAGGACCCATGCCAGGTGATTCATAGCCACCTATAATTCCAGTTCCAGGAGATCTGATGCTCTGCTTCTAGTCTCCACAGGCACTGCACTTATGTGTACATAAAATACACAGCACATATTATACCTGGCAGCATATTACAAAACCATGCTCTACAGGGCTTCAACTGTATGTGGCTGACCAAGCTATCCAAACTCTCCACTTGTAAATGGCACAGTCCGTCTCTTTTGAAGAATAGAGCTAGTCTAACAGGAATCTCTGAACTATCATTCACATTATTTAATTAAATGAAAAGGAATGCCCTTCCTTTCCTGTTCTACTATTTGCACCCATTTGTTCTTCCCAAATCTAATTTCACAACTAATTCTTAGGTAGACCAGAGTCTTCTCTTTAACCACAGCAGTGATCTCTTTAACAACGCAATGGTTTTATATGTGATGTTCCCTCACTCTGATTCATCCACATAACTCCTACAGCATTCCCCAGTATTTCAGAAAACAAAGGAAACATGAATGAACAAATGCTTTAATTTCAAGTCATTCCAATATTCTGGAGCACATTTAATTCAAGAATTCTCAAATATCCTCATTACCCTATAGTTCTCCGAACAAAACTAATCATTCAGCCCTATGATCCTCAATGACTGGAATGTCTAGTTGTCTTCGACACAATCACATTCTAATCACTATGACTTGAACCATAATTCAAATCCCCTCCAGAATCGTTCCTCAACAAATAGCTCACTAACTATAATTGACCACTATGTGCACTGCTGTTCCCATGGTGTATCAAATTTACTCAGCTCACCATTCCTACTTCTAAAACAACCCACTCCACTGAAAGCAATGGAGCAAGATCAAAAGCACACAAATGAGGGAATAGGTCAAGCAAAGGAGGCAAGATTATGGTACAGGGTTCTTCACAAAAGCAAGAGTAATGGAAGTGACAGTCATCTCCATATATATTTAAAACTGAACTGTCATAATTAAATTGTGTACACATGGGTATACAGGTACAATTATAGATATACAGATATGTGATATCAAATTTTATTAAAAATTGATACATACCTCACAGCCATAGAAATAGTTACTCATTAGTTCCATAGAAAAGAGAGTATGTTTACTATAAGATTAAGTGGATTAATCAGATGGATATGCCAAGTGCAGAGACCAAGATCACTATAGGAAATGTGTGCATAAACATACATACATAATCACAATATAAATGTGCCCATTCAAGTCACTACTATAAAAACTTGTAAAACATAAGATAATGTTCTAATATTTAAATTCCTAATAGTCAGCAATAAGCTGTCAAACGAATACATGGGATTTGAATGATAGTTGACAGGGATAATTCAAATTTGAGAGAAAATTAATGTTTAACCATAAAAATTCTCAAAATCAACATCCAGCATGTTAAAGCATTCTTATAATTATACTGGAAGTAATACTGTAATTTGCTAAGTATAGCCAAGAATTTATAGAATCATGATTCAGAGTTGCACACAATGTGATTTTAGCACTAATGTTGAAAAATAAACCTACTGAAATCAACTCAATTAGCTGTATTTCTTAGAATACAGGTAAAAGCCTGTTATAATTAACAGCAGGTTAACAGAGCTTCTATGAAACTGTGTAGTCTCACACTGAACCCATAATTCTTTGTTGCTTTGGCTCCAAGAAAACTGTTTCCAGCAAATAATCAAGAAAGACAAACGTTTTCTCCAATTCTCTTTAATAATGGTCCTTTATAATGAAAAATATTTATGTGCTACTAGCAAGCATACTTGATAAAGAGCAATCTCTCTCTCAACAGTCTCTTTCAAGGCGACCTCTACCACTACCCCAACTGTTATACATTACAGATGTCAAGCATTTCATTCCTTCCTTTTACAATCATGCCACTTTTACAACTATTGTTATCTATTTTCAGTTGTCACTTGCATATCTTGATCATGCTGAATAGTCAATCTACTAATTTTATTTACTAATATGAAGTATATGCAGATGTATTTAACCAAACAGTGGTTTCCTTTCTTCCTTGTCTTCTGACTGTAGCAGTAATATATATAGAAATAGATATATAGATATATTTACATATATGTGTAAATCACATGTGATTCCAGAGATAATTTTTAATGAAATACTTAAATTCATAAAGTATTTCTAATAAATTCAGTCTAAAATGCATTTTCCCTCCTAATCAATGACAAAATTAAGAGCTGATAAAATTGGGATCTTTGTGGCATAAAATGTATGTGCTATCTTAGAACTACACTTAACATAAACATACAATGTATATAATAGACTTTAGGTTTGTTCCAAATAGAGCTTAATATGCTTTCTTTGACCTATAAAAATATAAAATTCTTTCATATACATCAAGTTCTTAAGACATCCTGGTGAAAAATTATTCTTCTTCCAGTGCTATAATATCCAGTGGAACCAAAATGCAACCACCTGCTTACTCACAAGGAGTGCTGTTACTCTGGTTTTTTCCTAAAGCTATAATCCTTTATGCTTTTGAAACTGCAGTACCCCATTATTAGCTAGTTGATTTCATAGCATATTCTTTTGCTCTCTTGCAAGAGTGGTATGTGTGGGCATTTTAATTCAAATTTTAAGATAGTTTCTTGAAGTATTAAGAAGCAGATTTAAAATTCACTGCTCATGGCGTACTTTAAAAATGTCAACAAAAATTCTTTCAGTGCTTTTATTTGAAAATAATATTCTCTAAGGAGAGGAGACCAAAGATGAAGACATCAGGTTGGTCTCTGGCATCTAAGAAGTTCACAATCCAATGTAATGGTTTCATATATATATATATATATATATATATATATATATATAACAGAAACCATACAATACCTGAAATACCTGTGAGGAAAACGTGTGTTCAGTCTGAAATGGACAGCTTTAAAGTTTCAAACCAGAACACTAATATCATGCCAAAGAATTTCAAAGTGCATTCCACTATCTGATATAGGTTCCTACACAGGTCTGCAGAGATATGCATGTAGAGTTGCTAAATGCTGTTGCTCTCATAACACTCTGTTTCCCAATACATGTGCTTATAGGGCTACATAAATTAAGAGGGCATTTGTTCCTAATTGACACAGATAACATGCTATCAGTGCCTGTGAATACATAGATGTCGTGTTTCTTGCCCTTTCTTGTACCAGCAACACTACAATCTGAATGCCCTTCAATAAAGAGCTGGTTAAATTAACTGTTTTATCACATGATAGGATACTTTGAAGGCATTAAGATAAAAGACACAGTAGAATAGTTAAATTAGATTCTCGAAGTATCTTGATATTGATAATGAATATTTATGTAAGATTGTCACCAGAAGTGAAGCTGAGATGAATACATAGGATCTATTTACAATTTTTACAGTATCTAGTAAGTCTGTAACTATTCAAAAATAAAAAGTAAAAGTAAACAGAGACAAACTGGGTATTTATGAATACACGGATGGTAGAAGTATGTCCCAAGATTTGGAATTTAACAACTCTCACTCATTACTGGCTAAAGTGGGAGAAAGGGAAGGAGAATGGTCCAGCAAAATTTGGAAAACCCATACACTGATGTCTAAAAGTGGTTTTATGCCTAATTGCCAAAACCTGGAAACAGCTAAGATGTCTTTCAATAGACAAATGGATAAAAACAGTATATTACATCCAGACAATAAACTAATATTCAGCACTTAATAAGAAATGAGTTATCAAGCCACAGAAAGAAATGGTGAAACTTAAATACAAATTACTAAGTGAAAGAAGCCAATCTGAAAAGGCTATATATACTGTATTATTCCAACTACATGT
This sequence comes from Mastomys natalensis, assembly GCA_021653895.1. Classification (NCBI taxonomy): domain Eukaryota; kingdom Metazoa; phylum Chordata; class Mammalia; order Rodentia; family Muridae; genus Mastomys; species Mastomys natalensis. Next base: position 62,465 of record JAJTUV010003033.1, read on the forward strand.
CATTCTGGGGAAAGGCCAAAATATTGAAACATCAAAAATGATCAATGGTTTTCAGAGGTGGGGGGACAGGTAAAGCACAGATGTTTTAAAAATAGTAAACTATTCTACATAAGCCTATGGCAGGAGACATTTATATATGGTCAAGTCTGTAAAATGTATACCACAAGAGTGAGCCCCATAGTGAGTTTGAAAAGACGATTTACCAGTGTATAGTCATCAATTTTTAAAAATGTACTCTTGATAACAGACTATATATACTGAAACAGTGGAACAGGATATGTGGTACATCTTTACATGTCTCCCCCTCTCTCTTTTTGCTGTGAAATAAAACTGCTCCCAAAATAAAATCGTATAAAAGTATCCCCAAAATCAATCCTTAACTGCTGAAGAGAATGTGTAGAAAAAGTATGCATATAATATGCTACTTTTGTGTGAAACAAAACAAAAGGTATATATACTATAAATACCAGTCTACACACAGAAACTCTCTGTAAAAACACGAACAATTGGCAGCAGTGATAGTTACCTCTGGAGAGGCAAACTAGGTAAATGAGAGATGGGGACAGTGTTACACTGCATTTTCTTCATACAATATTGGAATGTACTATGTTGATATCATAAGCATATACTATTTGCTCAAAAAAAGAAGTCCTTTTCATGGGCACATTTTTTTCCTGTCACAAACTTTTAAGGTATCCCCTCCACCTGGCATATTGCAATTCACCCAACTGAGAAGGTCTGGAGATCATGGGATAGGATTTAGGGATAGGTTTTCCCAGTGATCCAACATTCTGAGCTATACTGTGAGGTATTCAAGTGTAATGTACCGTGTATGTATGAGCTATTCCTTCCACAATGATTGTCACAGTAACAGACACAGACCTTCACTAATTAATTCAACCTATTATCCTGACCTTTCCATTTGACCTATTCTTAGAACCCTAGGTCCAGAAAAGTTCCTTACCAATGGTTCTGTGCCTGGGATGACGCAGTTAAAAACTTAAGCTCTCATAAGCATATGTCATTCTCCAACCAACAACTGTTTAACCTTAACCATCAATACTGAAAAGGATGTAAGCTTATATGGTGAAGGCAGAATTTCTGGTAGAAATGAGTTACTTATACATTTCTTTGTTATGTTAATATTCTATATATCTGTAAAACATGACCAAGTGTCACCTTAGCTAAAATTCTCTAAGCTTTATTTAGATGTCTATAAGGCACTTAGTAGGTTTCTGAGCTTATAACTTAGTTCTTGTCTAGAGAGTAACCTTCTTAAGGGCAGGGAAGCCTTTCCAACTGTTACAGCATTCCTCACAGCAAATATTATATTGGTCACTCATCGAAGGATAGTTCATTTAATTAACGCTTCAAAATTTAAAAATTAAGTAACTACAAAAATAGAACTTAACACAAACTAATTTGCTTAAAATAGAACAGTGTTACTATTGTGAAGGAAATGAAAAAGATTGTATAAGTGTATTATAGAAAAAAAATTAGACATTCCTAACTAACAAGGCTTTATTCCTTGAGGATGTTATTTTGACTTCGTGGGTGGGAGACTGACATTTTGTGCATTAAAGAAACCGGTTTCCTTTCTCTTGCCATTCTCCAGGCAGAGCTTGCTTCTCAGCTAAAACATTAAGACAAAATTGCTAAACTACTCCCTTTAAACTTGGTAAACAAATGCTAAATAAGGAGACTAGGATCCCTGGAGGCAGATGGAAGCTAGTAGTCCCTTCTGAGAGCTCAAGTTCAATAGCATCCTACCAGCAAGACATATTGCTTTGTCTGCTCACATCCTGGATCCTGAAGGCCCCTAGTGTGGTGCTACTTGTGACCAATTTAAGATAACATTCAATACTATTCAGCTTTTACTCATTTTGTCTGTCACATTCCCCCCATAAGTAAACAAACCAAAGGAGATTGTACTGTCTTCCCATAGGAACAAATCAACCATATTGTTATATAAACTACGATATTACTTATGATAGAGAATTTCATTAGTATATTCTGCCATTAATCATGTTATGTAAGTTTGTGTAAGTTCTAAGCAAGCAAAGATTAAATTCTCTTCAATAGAGCTTTATCATAATTAAAAATTACAGAACTCATAGTTCACATTAATGTCTGAGAATTTGTTTGTTGTGAATTTTTAAGTATTTCATTAAGGTTTATCCAGAAAAAAATAGTAGATGAAAAAAAAACTGTCAAATAAAGCTTAATTTTAGAAACACCATTTATTTTTACTCTCAAAATCGAGATTCTGAGTATATTCCAAAGCATTGAGATTCTAGTGCTAAATACCAATTCTTAAGTCATTTAGTTACCTTGGGGATAGTATCTTAAATTCATCTACTTTAGATTAATACAAAGAACAGCAGTAATGCACAGAAACTCTTCATTTATATCTGTTCATTAAAACCTCCTTTATTTGTGCTATCCTGCCATTCAGGTTCTTCTCCCACTCCCACCCCAAGATAGGGTTCTCTATGTAGCCCAGGATGGCTTAGAACTTACTACATAACCCAGACTGGTCCGGAAAATACAATTCTCTTGCCTAAGCCTCCCAAACGGTGGGATCTCAGAGGTGTATACTACCATGCCTGACTTCAAATAGCATATTTGTAAACGAAAAACCCATTAAAGGTTTTATGATCAGTGTTTTGTGCAGCTGCTGTGTTTTAAATCAGAGAAAGCAGTTGTAATCAAAATACTTTTCTCTTTTAGTTTTATCTTTATAGTTAATTTTACTACTGCTCTTTCTTTGTGTGCATTAAGTTTATAATCTATAGATACTTATGTAGGGGTTACATTCCAATAAACTCAACATAAATTTAAAAATACAGTAAGACAAAAATATATTTAATAAAACTAGTCTCCTCAAACATCACAGCTTAGCAACAGAGAACACTGGAGAGGCTCAGTTGTTTACCTTCAGGATCACACGGCTCAGTGGGAGCTGGGACTCTTCCTACTTGGTATCTTGAGACAGCATAATACCTCATACCCTTAGCCTTGCAAACATTACAAACTCAGAACTCAAACTATGCTGTCTAGTGAGTATCTATCACTTTGATAGCAGCATAATGCCAAATAAAACAAAAAGCAAAACTTAAATTGAACTACTGAAAACTGAGGAATACATGTCGTTTTCTTTCATTTCAGTCTGAAGGATTCCTCCCAACTTCAATAGTTTCTTAAAGGACAGACAGCAAGAATTTTTTAATTTTTAGTTAGCTGAAAATGTCATTAGTCTCTTATTTTTATAAAAGATATTCTTATTCGACATAGAATTTCATGTTCAAAATTCATTTCTTTCAAGGTTTTGAGTATTTTATCCCAGTGCTCTTCTGGGTCAAACTTTTCTGCTATGTAATCATCTGTTAATCTCACTGAGAGGCCCATCTATGATGAGTTTCTTTGCTCTTACAAGACTTATTTTGCTTTTCTCTTTCAAGAGTTTGAATATGCTTTGGGATTTATCTGAGCTCACTGAGCTTCTTGAACAGGTACATTTTCATCAAATTTGGGGCGTATTTATCTGTTATTCCTTCAAATAGCCTTTCTGTCCTTATCTACAATTGAGGGATACTGAATACATTGGTACCTATAACACAGGTCTTTAGACTTGCCAGTTTTTGTCTTTCAATTTCCTTTGTTCCTTAAATATGATCATCTAAATGAACTTACTTTCAAATGTCTTGATTCTGTCTGACATGGTGCCTCATGTCTTTAATCCTAGCACTCCAGAGGTAAAGATATGCAGATCTCTGTGGGTTCAAGGCCATGCTGGTTTTCAGAGTAAGTACTAGGTCAGCCAGAGTTGTATAACAACACTTAGTCTCGAAAACAAAATAAATTTTGTTGATTCTGTTATATAACAACTTTAGTGAAATTTTCATTTCATTTGTTCCAATTTTAAGTCCAGATATGTGTTTCTTCCTAATTTACATTTCTCTATTTGTCAGGACAGCATTCTTAAAATTCCTTCTACATGTTTTTTTTTTTAAATAAATGTACTCATGATATCTAAATTAAAGTAGTCTAATAAGCACAATATCTGAGCCTTCTCAGCAATAATTTCTACTGGTTGTTTATTTACTTGTATATGTGCCCTGCTTAGGAAAATTAGACATTTAAATAATATGATGTAGAATGTTTGAAAATCAAATATACTCCCTGTTTTGTCATTGTGGTTTGTTTAGAGACTTTTCCACACTAATTCTGTAAAACCCATATTCTCTGTCATGTCTGGCCACTAAAGTCTCTTCTATTACTATGACAGTGCACAAGCTTATAATCAAAAGATCATTCCTTTTTCATCCAGGTGTCCTGTACAGAGATGTACCTTCAATAGTGTGTTAGATAAAATCCTATCTTAGCTTTTGCTTCCTGCTTACACAAGGGTCTTTAAGTCAACCACTTCAGGGTTAGACTATTGTCCCTGATGGTTTTCAACAAGTACCCTGGGTTTTTCCCGATGAGTAAGGATGAGAAAGATCAAATAAATACAAATCATGTGAATACAATCTTTTCATAGAGCTTTCATACAGGTCAAATAATGAAAATTATTTGAAGACAGGATACTATAGAGATTTCCCCTTGAGGCGACTACGTATTTTCAGTTACCATGTTTGTTAGGTTGCTGGCTTTCGAGGCTATCATGGAAAGGGACAGAAGACACAATGAAGGGAGATTAAAACAGAATAGAAGTTATCATTCTAATGAAATATTAGATATTTTATCGAATAAATGGTCTTTCATGCTGCTGGAAGCACTTAATCAATATTTTTAGAACCATAAAATATTTTAATTACACTGTGTGTGTTTGTGTATGTGTGTGCACACACGCTCATGCATATGTGCCATGGAGTATGTGTGGAGGCCAGAGGACGATTTGTGGAAGTTGGTTCTCCCCTTCCACCATGTAGGTTCCAAGGATCAAACTCAAGTCAACAGACTTTGCAGCAAGCACTTTATAAGTCATCTTCCTGACCCAAAAAACTTATTTTGACAACTGCTGTCAATAGTCAGATTGAGTTTATAGAAGGGTAAATTTAGTAAGGTCTTTATTCCTGTAATCCCCTCCTTGAGCTTGAAAATCATACTGGTAACAGAGTCTTTTAAAAACTAACTTCATCTCTTAAAATTCCACAGAAAAAATATGTAAGGTCCCGGTGATATCACCACCTAGATAGCTATTTTAAGGTATTCTATGAAAGTCTATAAAATCAGCAGAGGAAAAAAATATGATCGGCCTTGAAACCTGTTTCTTTTTTAACTTTAGTGACTACAAAGAAATAAATGTGATTTCCACTGAAAGACATAGTGAAAATGTACTTGTTATTATCAACATTCTGCTAAGGTTTTAAAGATTCACATATGTCAATTTTATATAAAAGAAGAGGAAAAAAACTGTTGCTAGCCAGTCAGACTAATTACACAATACCGTTCAATGTCTAACACTGGAACTCAACAGATGAAAGTTTTCAAAAAAGATGAATCAATGCATTTCTTTGATGAAATGAAGAACACAGTAATTATAAGCTCTAAGTCTTAACTTTCATAAACAATCAGAAATCTTTAAAAATGTATTTCAATACAGAAGATACTGTTTTATCCACTACAACTATTCATCATGATGTTGCCAAAACATTCTACACTATGAAAGTTTGACAATAGTAACATTATCTTGATACTAGATTAGGAGAGAAGATATAAAATATAAAAGTGCCTCTCCACTTAAAGAGCTTTCAGGGTATAAATAATAACAGCATAAATACAATAATGTCTATGTGCAGTTGTGTGCACATTCATATGTATAGAGGAGAACTGGGGAAGGTGAGAGAGGAGGGCACAGTCAAAGGCAGGAGGGGGAAGGAAGAAAGGATGGAGCAAATATGTAACATTTTTCTGTCCCTATTAAAATAATACCTGGAACTGTACATGAGACTAGTTTGGGGAATAAAAATGCTGAAAATCAGTGGCAATTTGTGAGTGATTGTGAAGTCCAAGCCCTTTTCTCAGAAGCTAATTTAAAAGAACAGTTATTGAATATAAGAAATCACTCATAAAACCAGCAACAGCACTCCCAGTGTTCCTGATGCTGTCACATTTGCAGTGCTTCCTTGTTGAATTCCATTTAGTAAATATGGATTTTACAAAAACTACACGGATATACAATGGACAATATATATTTCCATTACTAAGCATTGAAAATCTGTGGAATTAAAATATGCAATTCCAAAAATTTATGATCAAAAACTTTTATGGATAGCCATTAAGGCCCTTCATTGAAGAATTTTTCACTTAACCGGGACATTAATTTTAATAATGTAAATCTGATATATTTTAAGACTAATATGTGGGAATGAGTTGCTCTGTGAGTCTGTCATATCATCTGACCAGGCCTGGATATTTTCTTTGCATTATAAATCTATAATAATTTGAGATGTGATAAAATTTTCCTTCTAAAGATGTTCTTCCCAAATGCCTAGTGATGGAGATTAACATAAGGAGTGGTTTAAGAGATGTAAATTACTGTTGCTTCTCAGCCAACAGATTAATTCTGTACAAGTTAAAGACTAATACATTGAATGAAGTTTCCACTCAGACCTACAAAATAAACAGGTCAGCTATAAAACATTTTTGAGGGAGATTAGATACAAAAATAGTATTTGTGCTTTCAAAGACACTTTATAATCCCTTGGATAAGGCTTATTCAAATCTGTTTGGGTACATTAATATGAGAACAAAGACATCAAGACTTTTTATGTAAACAAGGCTAGGTTTTAGTAAGTAAAGTGCTGGCTCCCAGAACCCATGTTTAAAAAAAAAGAAAAACAGAAAATAGTGGTACATGCCTGTAATCCCAGTGATGGTGAGATGGAAGGCAGAAACAAGATCCTTGGAAGCTTGCTGGCCCAGTGAGCTTGGCATAGCTGGCAAAAATTCAAGTCAACAATAGACCTTTTCTCAAAACAAAAGGTGAAAAGCAACAGAGAAATGACACCCAAGACGCAAGGTTGTCCGCTGTAATCCACAGGCACATGTATACACATGCACACCCCCTCTACACACACACACACACACACACACACACACACCACACACACACAAATTTCCATAAAACAAAGCCATTCTCTTTTTAAGTTATTCAACTAAAAATATGGTATAAGCCTGATATAGCAGTATACGCCTTTAATCCTAGTACTCAGGAGGCAGCAGGCAGGTGGATCTCTCAGTTCAAGGCCAGACTACTGTACATACAAGTTCCAGGACAGCCAAGGCTACAGGAAAGACCATGCCTAAAAAATATGGTATATATTCATGGTGTACAGTGATTGCTTGTATACACATTTATATAATAATGACAATCAAATGAACATATCCATCACCATCCATTCTGTACATTAGATCCCTAAAACTTGATTCAGCTTATAACTAAGTTTGTATACTTTAATCAAGATTCCTTTCATCCCTTAACTAGATCATATAAAAGCTTTCTATATTTAAGAATTCCTATATTCTACTTTTCATGATTATAAGAATTGACTGACATTAACTCCAAAAGTATGTAAGAATTCCTTTGATCTACATCCTTGCCAATATTATATTTTCTCTTTTTTATAATTGCCATCTTAGTAGGAATGAGGTGATATATATTTTTTAACAATTAGAATTTGCATTTCCTTGATGGTTAAGAGATATTGAGCATCTTTCATTTACTTAGTGGCTGTGTATCTAGTTAGGAGATATATCTATTCAGGCTGAAAGGAATTTGCTTTTTCCACAAAATGTAGGTTATCCCCAATGTGGCAATAATATAAAGACACAGTGAGTATAGAAATCAGCTGTCTACTACGGTGCCTTATTTTTTTTTCTTACAGAGGAGTAATACTGGTTCACAGTCACTGGGCCAACATACCATAAATCTTTTAAAACTATTCAATTTAACTATCATGATGTACACGAAGGATGAAAAGTGCAAATGGTCAGGTTTGATGAGAGGTGCTGTGAGTAGCAGTTGGGCAATCTTCTGTTAGGTGATGAAATAGCTGAGATCATCAATTTAACCAGAGGAAAGGTTTACTTTTGGCTCACAGTTTTAAAGACTTCAGTCAACAGTCATCTCCTTCTGTTGCTTTAGCCCTGGGCAGCAGTGGATTGTAGTGGAGAACAAAACCTGGAGTGACCCTATGGCAGCCAGAAGCAGAGAAAAGAAATAAAGGGACCATGGTCCCAATATCTCTTTTTAAGAGCACTGACCTAACTTCCTCCTCTAAGGATCTATGTCCTAAAGGTCCCACCACATCGCAGTATCACCAAGATTTGGAATAAATTGCCTTTGGGAAATATTCCATGTCCTAACAATAACAGTAGCTCTTAGTAAATGGTGATTTTCTTTGTGTTCTCATGCTTTATTTTTGTGAATTTATAATCCATACTTATATCTATTTATTTTAACATCAAATTTTTGTTCTAAATTTTAATTCTAGAAAGCTGTATCTTCATTTATTTTTCTAGCATGTGTTATCTTCTACTAGGTATCTAGTATATGTATCAATACATTCAGGCTAATAATGATTGTCTTAAAGTTTTTACAGTCCAGAGGAAATTATAATCTAGAATCCAAACATAGAGTACAGGTACTCATGTTTAGAAAAATTCTTCATTGTTTTCTAATATGTCTATATTCAGGTGTCCTTAGCATCTAAGAGTAGATTTCAGAAGTTTGGCAAACATAGTTAAAGTTTATGCAATGCAGAACATCTCACTCATTCTTTGCTTTAAATACTGTCCAAAAAAAAAAAGATTCTTCAAACTTTTCAGAATTATATTACCACAAATGATCCCATTAAACAGTATATATACACTTCTTTATATATTCAAATCCATTGTCCGAAACAACTTGACAGTCATAATGTATAGACCCTTCCACTCATTACTCTACTAGGTTCCACCAATGGAAGAAGCAGTTAAAACCAGGAAATAACTTTCTATACGATAGAAAGGGGTACACATTGCTAGAACTAAAGCTGTAGAAATTGTAAAATGCCAGCACTCCCAGCCCTTTAGACATTCAAGAAATTGGACATTCATTCTTGATATTGGTGAAACAATGAAAAGGAATTATGCAGTGGAAGAGTAAAAGGTTCTCCCTAAATTTATAATATTAAATTTAAGATGAGACAGAGAAAAGTATTAAAATTAACATAGCAATTCTGATATATGAAAGCAGTAGAGGCCATCTTGGGTTGATGAAACATGATTTAAGCTAGCAAATGGTCACAACTCTTCATGGATGTGAAAAGAAGCTTGAAGATTAAACAAGTCTTCTGGAAGAACTGACATGCTATACTGAATTGCAATAAAGCTCCTAGGTTTAAGGAGTTGCCTAGTCAAGACTGGAATGGAGACCCATGGGACCCGAGCCCAGCTTTCCACTTTAATATGGAACTTACTTGTTTTTACTGTGATAGCCAAAATGGCTCTTTCTTCACTATTATGTCTACCCTATGGAGGCCACCAACAAATAAAAATGCACATTCTTTGAAACCTTGGAAAAAGAAAGTTAACTTGTATATATGAACAATATTGGCCTATATAAACAATATTACGTCCCACTCCCCTGGGCTGGGGATGTAGTTTAGTTTACAAAGTGTTTGTCTAGAATGTACCAAGCCCTGGTACATTCTCCAGTGTCACATGAAACTGGTCATGGTGACATATGCCTGAATCCAACAACTGGGAGGTAGAGGCAGAAAAATCAGCAATTCAAGGTATACTCCACTCTAGCTAGAAGACAGTCTAGAACATGAGTCTATCTCAAAAAAAAAAAAGCTCAAAGGAAAGAAAGCTCTCATTTAACAGTGGTCAATTTGTATCTTAAATTTATGTCTTAATATAACTAAAGATAAACCATCAGATAATAGATGAAAAAGTTTGCTTTTTTTCTTTCAAAGAGTAAGCAGTATTCAATATGAAATAAAGTTTTATTCTATGGTAATTTTGGAAATGATTCTAAAATTGTTCCAAAATAGTAGTATAGAGCCTTAATAAAGTTTGCTTATATGGTTTGTCTCAAAATTGAAATATCTTAAACAGGGTATCTTAAGAACTACAATGAGAACATTCATTAGACTAATAGATGTTTTAAACCAGTTTTAAAAATATTTTCAATAATTAGTATATGATCCTTCTATAATTGATATAATTCTCAGCACCTTTATTATATTAAATAAATTTTGAATATTTGAGCAAAATTTTATTAATTGTGGGAGAAAAAAGTGGTTTGAACTATTTAGTTCTACAATAACTGAGGTGGTTTGTTTTTTAAATAGCATAATCTTCACAGCAACTCAGTTTTTTCAACTTTACATTTAAGATATGGGTGTCTAAAAGAAAAAGATACAAGACATAGAAAGCACTCAATCAGAGTATGATGTAACCATGTTCTAAGTGACTTATGCTGAATAAGTATTGATGAATGAAAGCACTTTGTCACTCTGTGTATGCAGCGGACTCCTGTTTGTGTTGTTTCTGTCTCTTGTCCAGGCTTCATGACATTCACAGCATTAAAAGAACTGAAGTAAAATTAACTGAAAAGGGAAGCTTCAGCAAGAAACAGGGAATACACAGGACCATTACTAGCTTTGTCAACTCGTAGACCATCATTTCCCAGTGCCTGAATTTCAACAATTAGCTAACAGGTCCCCTTTCTTGCTAGCTTCTCCATAACTTCGATCTACCTTTGATTGGTATCCAATGACCACTGTTTTAATGCTCATTCTGACCTGTTTCTCTGTTTCCCCACTTGGACTGTTTTTCCTGTCTATGAAATTCTACCCAGATTGGATTCCACTTTGGCTGTAAAGCCCTTCTATATAATTCCAGCCCACATCGACCAGTCCAAATTCCTATGGAACTGATTGTTTCTTACCATCTATTCAGCCACTAAAGGATATGCAACTTCATTATGTATTTTATGAACCTCAGCTCCTCAATATGACTACGAGTTTTTTAAGGACAAGAATGCCTTTTTATAGACCTCTCACATCCACTAGAAAACCACACTAGCACAGTTTTCTGCCCACAACAACCATACTGTTGAGCTGAATGTAGTATTACAACTAAGTGTAACATAAAGAACATACTACCCTAAAATAACACTGGCCAATACATCTTAAGGTTTGAAGTATATTACTTTTTAAAGTTCTATTTAAAAATGATATTCATGATGGAAATTCTATTTTCTAATTTAGAACTAAAAAACTATCATTAAATGGAAGGAGGGAAATGCTTTCAAATTCAAACTGATGTTTTATAATTCAATGATAATATTTTTAAATCTCTGTATATCCCCACTAATGGTAAAGAACCTCATGTTAGCTGGGTAGCAAGAACAGGAAAAAAAATTCAAACTTTCAAGATCTTTGGCTTGACCGCAGCTATTATTTCACAGGTGCTGCTTCTGCCTTTAAGTGACATTTTTTCATTATAAAACAGTGTGTACAGTATAAAAAGCAACCTCATGAAGTGTCTTAACTTAAAGTGGCTTACAACACACATATGGACTTAAAGGCCCTACTTATAATTCCCATTATGCAATTTATCTTCCAATTTTCCATCTCTCTAGAAAGCACATTTTCCCAGACAGATTTCTCAGAAACTGTCAAAGTAATTTTCTCCTTTAATGCCTTAGTCCTTGTACCTTTGAAAGTGGGTGAACAAAGGCAAAGCTTCTACCTGTCAAAGACATTTCTATGAATTATTATTAGCAGATTCATCATAAAGCCCTAAAGGACAGAGAGGAGAAAAATAATCTAAGAAGAGATCTAGAAAGTTGACTTCTTCTCAAATACAAGCACTTAGAATCAAGCATAGCAATAAATGATAACTATGAAGCCAATTTGGAAATTCTAACAGTTTAAAATATTTCAAATATCAATTTATGGTTATGATTATTTGTAACCTGGTTTAGTCATAATTATCAACAAGTTTAGAAAAATATACTAAGCCCTAAATTGAGCTATATTGTAAACAGCTCTGCAGCCTCTGCTATATGTTGGTAAGTTTAATTTTTAAAGTATTCCCAAAGTTCCTATGAAAAAGATGAGTTGCTTTAGGTGGAGCCACTATCGTGTATTATTAGAAAATTAGTACTCTTTAATATTCATTAAGAGGAAAGATCAATTTTGATATGATTTTACTACAATAAAAAATTAAAGTAGCCAGACATGGCAGTTCATGTCTATCATTTTATCTTGAAAGCCTGAAATAAGAGGACCACCATCAATCTGAAGCCTACCCTGGCCTAAAGAGTGAGCTCCAGATCAACTTATCTAGGGTAAGACTCTGGGTACAAAAGAAAACAAAACTTAGGCTGGATGGACAGCTCAGCAAGTAAAGGACTTGTTGGCACAAGTATAGGGACTGGAGTTTGGACACCTTCCCCCAAAGCATGTAGATGTCTGTGGTGGCCCACCTGTAATTTCCAGCTCTTTGGAAAGCAGAGGTAGAGGATCCTTGGAGCAAGCTGGACAGTTAAATTAGCCATAAATAGGGAACTACAGGTTCAACAGAGAGCTTTTGACTCAATGAATAAGGTGGAGAACAAGCAAGAAAAGTCTCCTAACAGCTCTGGGACACACACACACACACACACACACACACACACACACACACACACATACACACAGAGAGAGAGAGAGAGAGAGAGAGGAGAGAGAGAGAGAGAGAGAGAGAGACAGAGAGAGAGACAGAGAGAGACACAGAGAGAGACACAGAGAGAGACAGAGAGAGAGACAGAGAAGCAGACAGACAGTACATACACACAAGTTTAAAATTAATAATTTTTAAAAACCAGAAAATAGGTAACTCCTTGCCACCATAGGCAGAGTATCAGTCTCAAATATGTAAAATAAACTAAAATCAGAAGCATGTATATGGCTGAAACTGTGGGAACACTATGTGCAAATTAGGTTGTTACGGGTCACAGGAGACAAAAATGTGTAAGATAGAAGGATGAGTCTTCATACAGCTATATTATGCAACTGTGAAATCAGAAATTATAGTGCAGGGGTAAGGATGCCGTTATTCAATCCCAAGTACTATGAAAAGGAGGATAAAAAAAATTATAGTTGTGTCTGTCCTTTAATATTACATGTCCATAATCTGTTATAAATAACAAGTGGGAGAAAACTAAATAAAAGAAACGTCACAAAAAAAGGAAACACAGCACACATTTAGATATGGCTATCACAATATATATATTATTATATATATATATATATATAATATATATATATATGCAGAAAAATAAGATATAGCTGAATACCCAAGAATCTATAACTATATTCACAGCAGCAAAAGAAAAATAAGGGTAATGATCAGAGGCATTTATAATTACAGTAAAGTTATTTGTCTTACAGCTTTTGAATATTTGCAAAGGCCTCCTTCTGATGAAACCATGTGTTTATGGTTTCACTAGGATCTGCTGAAATTACTCAGAGGACCTATAGTCAGCACTCTTATATCTGTTTCTGATTAAAATTATTTTTTAACAGAAGTGCCATGGCCCCTGTTTCTGAAGGAGAAATATCTCAGTGCATATACTATAAACCATACTTCTTGGAGTTCTCCTCTCTGGACCATGTGCTCAGACTCAGAGCTAAGTCAAAAGAGTTTGGCCCTAAATCCAGGTCACATCACTCCCAAGTCACTTTCACCCTCCTTGATTCCCTTGAGCCCTCTATTCCTGCCTCCAGCTCTATGTAACTCTTTCTACAGATAAGAACAAAGCAAGCAAGCTGGGGGAGTTTGTGGAATAAAACACACAAACCACATATTCCTCGTTAATATCAGAGAAGGAGAGGACTCTCCCACCCATTTGTTCTTGAGAGGGTTCTTTAAACTGAGAAGTTCAGGACTGCAGAAGTAGATGGCTTCTTGAACTGATCAAAAAGGTTAACTACTGACTGCTCCAGCACCAACTGCTAACTTCAACCAACACTGTTAATTTTTTTTTTTTTTTTTTTTTTTTTTTTGTAATGTGGGAATTCATGACTGTAACAAAGATAAAGGTCAAATGGATGTCACAAGATCCATCTTTAGTGAACAAGTCTACACCACTGTCTACTTAGCAACATGAAAAGGATGCAAGAGCACCCATCATATATAAATACTTACCTCTTAACTGTTCAAATTCAGCACACACTGGTATTGCCTTTCATATGGAGATATGTACTGAGGTCCAACCTTTACCATCTATTAAAGTTAATTTGTACCCAAACCATCTATAGTTAATTAACTGTGTAGTTATTAGGCTACTATAAGCAAAAAACATGATGTTATAAAGAAGAAACACTAACGTGACAATCACATATGAGGCAGACACAGTCCTGTGGAAACCTTAAGCCAACACTAACAAAGGTTTTTTTTGTTTTTGTTTTTTTTTCCCCTCAGCTTCCATTCTATAAGAATGACACAAAGATCCACTAACACCTGAAGAAAAAACATAAAATCTGTTTTACCTAACCTCAAGAAATCCAAACCCCAATGGAGGGCAATAAGGTTCTAGAATTGTGCAGCATATGCCTGCGGACCTCATTGAAATTTATGGAATGGCAAAGCAAACTAGAGAGGTTGCAGTCAGTCTCGCTAGTTTCCATTATTAGGGAGAATGTCAGCATCTTCTGGCAGGATATTGCCTAACACAATCAACTTTGCTTTCCCAACATTGCATGTGGCTTTGGGTCACAGTGTAGATTATCTGGAAAATGAAATGGACAGGAGAAAGGCAAGAATCACCAAGACTATCATAGACCTTATTTCTTCAACCAATTAGTAGGCCTGGACTCAAGCAGGACATTTACAATGTCCCATAGCAAAGATCATAAAGCAAATGGCTAATCCTGTCAACTGATAACCTCCTTCTTCCACTGTTGAGCAAAGCTGCAAAATATTGTCCTTGATTCAATCTACTTTAACTTCTAAGCTTGAGGACACACAACCTAGCATCTAGTTGCACTAGTCCTTCAATTATTTCCTTTAATTGAGGTTCTGAAACTATTAACTTCCTTTGGTAATCCTCCATGAGACAAATTTGCTAAAGGCTGTATTATGATGCAGAACTAAGGAAATTTAAGAATCACTGACTGCTTCACAAATTGACAAGCTTGAAGACTAAATGTAAAAACATACATTAGGGAAATGCAACTTTCTGCCAGTTATTTTTTACTAGCAGTACAAAGCTGAAAACTCTCATTGATCTCTGCCCATCTGAGCAGTTCAAAGTCACTGTGACTAAAGAAGCAGAAGTGATCCCAAGAGACTAACCAAAACATCACAAAAGCTCTGTAGCTCCTCTGTGGTAATGATAATTCAAAAAGAAATGGCTCGGGGATAAAGGTGCTTGTCATAAAAGCCTGGTGACCAGGGTTCAATCCCCAGAGCCCTTGTAAAGGTAGAAGGAGAAGAGAACCAACTCCACAAGAAGAAATGCCATCTAGTAACTGCTAACATATGGAACTATACATACCAAGAAACCTGATTTCACCTGTTGGACCATTTGTTTCTTCCTGTTTTTTCTGGTGCATTCTGCCATGGGCTTCAGTCTTATTAGTTCTGACTCGTTCAAATCCTCTCTTCCTTTAATTTCCCTATCCCAGCAACTGGAATGTCAAAGAGTGCACTGTTTGTTCCTTAGTTTTATTCTGTTCACCCATATGAAGTCACTTCACTTAAGATCCCCTTCTTATCTTTACACTTGATCCAAATTCTATAAACCAATGTCTTCTTTCTCCTAAGGAAGATGCACTCAAGAGCAAATTACATAGCCATTCCAATACAGTGGCTTAACAATCTTTTCTGTGCACCAGAATAGCTAGGCAATGATGGAAGCCAAAAAGCAGGTGAGCTGCAATCTTTCCCACTCCTACACAAAACCTGGCCCTACAGGAGGAATGCCTGAAAACGCTGCTACCTTCTTCCAGTTCTTCATTTTGCAACATTCCCACAATCACAATCTCCACTCAGTGTCAACTTTGCCACTTTCCAACACCACTCTCCTACTACCACGTCATCTTAACTCTAGCTGCTCTCTCCTTCTATCTGAAGACTCATCTTCCGATGCCTCTTACACTGCAGAAACCTCTCTTCTGTTCCTGATCTCTAATTCAAGAAATGATCATCTAATTCAAAACCTCTCATCCAGCCTCCCTGGGAACTTCCAGCACAAAGTAGAATTTCTTTGAAGTTTTTATGAATTAAAGAGACCACAGCAAAGCGGAAATGGTGTGAAGAATGCTGAGAGTGCAAGCTGGTGACTGAAGACAGCTGCTGGGAATCCCCGTGCACTGTGGGAAGGGTGTGGCAGTAACAGCAACCGGTTTGAGAACACCCTAGAGTTCAATCTCTGTTGGTCACGACAGCTCTTCACCAGCAATCCCTGTGTTTTTTTCCATTTAAAAACCTGACTTAAGTCAATCCCTTCCCACATATCTTTTCCCTGGTCCCTCTTTTATGCCATGCCTTTTTATTTTACCTGAATCTTATGAACTGAGCAGGCATGCATTGTGCTGAAATAATTTTAAGCAACTTTCTTATTTCTAGCATTGCTTGGATAAAATAGGAAACTTTAAGGGGATAGGACCATTTTTCTCCATATGCTTAAAACCACAACACACACACACACACAGAGAGAGAGAGAGAGAGAGAGAGAGAGAGAGAGAGAGAGAGAGAGAGAGAGAAATTCTGGTGACACATAATTTCCAGTCAGCTATTCAACACTAACATATTTTTAAGGTTGAGCAAGTTTTAAAGTGTGATATATTAAGAAATGTAGAAATACACCCACACTTGATACAAAAAAATGCCACTTATAGTTGGACCAAACATGATTTTCTCCACCCAACCAACAATATACTATTACACTATACATCTTGCTTTGGATTTTTTTCTTTATACTACATAAGCTTGTGGTTTGTTTTTTGCTCAACAATAACTACAGAAGCTCAACTCTAAATAAGTTTACTGTTGGAAATCTAGTCTTCCCACCTACACAACCACTGCCTTCCCACAGTCTTCAGTGTCTTGTGAGCAACCGCCCAATTACTGAATGTGGAAGGACAGCTTACACATTGAAGGTCCATTCTTGCAGCTACTGGTTTTTACGCTAGTCCCACTTAGCTTAATTGATTCAGAACAGATAAAAAAGAGACATATTACACAAGTTTTAAAAAAGAGACTACTTACAAAATGTAATGTAAAAGCTCTGGGCATTGTATGCTCTAAAACAGGCAAGCATGTGTGACATGAAGGCACAGAATAATGCCTATTGAAACCCAGGAAACCGGGAACCCTGACTAATACTCATTACACAAGTTTAGTGTTCCATACATATACATTCTCAAAAGCGAATTTATCCATAAAAGAGGGAAAACACAACTGACTTAAAAATACAATCCATTGCAGCAAAAAGGTTTTGTGTCTACGACACAGCTTCATTCAGAAAGTGTAGTTTTTAAAAGAGAAAAACATACTTAGAAAACCAGCTCATACATGTGTTAACAAAGAAACTTTACATTTTCGTTTATGATCTGTCTTCCATAGAACTGAAAGAACCCATCAGAGGCTCCTCCTAGCCTGCTACATTAACTGGAATCTGAACTTCAGGCAATTTATAAGCAAGGAAAAAGTATGGGTTAGATTATTACTCCTTTCAGTCATATGGGGAAGACTGGAAAATAAACAGCTCACTTTTTACAATAAATATACTCAATTGTATACACACCTGATGTACAGATTAAAAATAATTTTGTAATTTGCGTTTCTACATTCTGTGTCAGTCACTGATGGTTTTGTGGCATAAGTAATAACTGAGAACATGCCTGTCTTCTCTATCAGTAAGAAGAGGCATTAAGTTCTCCAATGTAAACCAACATTGGTGCCAAGAACCATATTATACCTTCAAAAGTCTCAGCAAGTGTCAGAAAAATGTTTTTTCTTTTATAAAAAAAGTATACAATATGGTCAGAGTAAGGAAGTTAGTACCATGCTAGGATGGATAAGGAAATCTGTCATGGTCCAGTTGTAGCATCTGCAATAGAGACACACTTTCTACTGATTTTACAGTTGGCTCCCTAAGTAAACAGGATGTGATGAGATTTTTCAAAGCTAGTCACTCTTCATCCAAAACAGACAATAGATATCGAACAGTGTGTGCTTACAATGTCAATTTACTATTATTTTAACCTGAATTGCATTAGCAAACCATCATTTTGATCTTGATCTTCAATAAACAGGACTGTTACTACATCTCTAAGACAACCCACCACCTCCCAAGCATGTTGGAAACAGTAATTTATTCTTGTGGTAAGACAAGAGTTAATACTCAATCCTCTGACTTGAGCTTTGCAAGATCTGCAAAGTGGGTTTAAAAAAAAAAAAAAAAAGGTTTTGTTCCTTGCAACAGAAAATCACACTTACTGATATTTAAAAGCAAAACATCCATGTGCAATTGCCTACCAAAAAAAAAAAAATCTAGTGTTACATTAATTTCCCAGATGGTACAATAATTAAAAAGGTTCATGAGATACAACACATACCACACCATTACCAGTCTAAGACTATATAATCTCAGTGCTTTAACTGGGACCCTTTTAATATTTTTTTTACTAATGAAGGAAATTCTTTAAATAAGTTCCAGCAAACAGAAGTATAAATAAGGGCTTAGAAAAATCTCATCACATCCTGTTATTTAGGGAGCCAACTATAAAAGTACTTTTCATGGAAACAAGAGGTGTCTTTACTTAATAGTAACTCACATTAAGATAGTCTATTTATGCTGGTTTTAACTCCTGAAATACACCCTTTACATGGTCATGTTCCATGAAAATCTTAAAATCACATAACAAGTTTCCTAGGTGACCCCAGCCCTACACCATCCCCAGAATCTGATTCCTTCTCTTGGTAGCACCCAATTCCCCTAGTGATATTTGAGAAAGATAAAAGGACAGGAAAACAGAAAGAGGCCTATGTCAGTCCAAACTGCCACTGACAGTCACTCAAGCACCCATTCAGGCCCTTGTTTCTCCCTAACCCACAGTTACTCAGTGTGTGACCCTGGGAACTGTAGCATCAGCATCACCAGGAGCTTGTTAGAAATGCAAATGTACAGCTTCACCCCAGAGCAACTGGAGCAAACTCTGGGAAAGTGCCCAGCAACTTGCAATTTTAACAAGCACAACAGAAAACTACAATGTATGCTAAAGTCAGAGAACAGTCCACCATAAACTTTAATGTGCATGAGAATCACCTAGGGAGCTTGTTAAAATGCAGATTCTAATTCAGGGAGGTTGAGGTGGGGCTTGGGAGCCTACATTTCTAATAAGTTCCCAGGTGATGTCTTTTATGGACCACATTGCAAGCCTTTCCCAAACTGATTCTCTGCCAAATTACCCAAGATGCTCATAAAATGGAGTCTGTGGCACTACTACGATCAAATTAATCCAAATCTCAAAACAAAAACCTAGAAAATAGCCAGCAGTTCTCCATGCCAACTACACACTAAAATTACCTTGGGAGTTTTAAATAATTCTGATTCCCAGGTCCCATCCATGATGGACTAAATCTTTGGAGAGAGTACAAGTTTCCACATTTTCAATAACTTCCCAGTGATTTCAATGTGTAGCCATGGTTGAGAAGGAATGTTCTGGAATCTAACTGGCTTCACACCTACCACAGGGGAACCTTTAGAGTAGCCAACAGGTTCTTCTAAAGTGGCTTATGTGAGCTTCCTCACATGTAAGTGCTTTGACTATTGAATGTACCTAAATGTACCTAAAATTATGGTTTCCTTGTATCTTGAACCTTATTTTTGGAGAAAAAAAAAATGTGCTCTCTGCAATGGTTGGGTACTCAAAAGACAGGGCAACCATGGAGTATTTGTATCTATGTGACCTTTCACAGATGACCTCTTCCCAACCCTTAAACACATAAATAATTCAAATTTCTAATGACCTTTTAGAGTGGCAGAGTAACGATGTAGCTGTGACTTCTAAATCTTTAAAAGTCAGAGCCCACCAGTTACAAGCATTCTGACAGAAAGTCCTAGGAGGAGATGACAACACTACTCTATGCTTTTACATATGACAATCTGATACTGTCAAAAGCATGTCTTCTGCTAGACAGGGAAAAAAAAAGACTTTAAACATACTGCCCATGATATCACACCCATAAATCAGTGCAGTTAAAAAAAATTAGCATATACAATGCCACAATAATAAGCACAAAATATCAAATTTGCAAAATGTAAAAATGTGTGGTGCTTTCCAAGGCACTGTGAAATATTCAGTTATTTCACTCCCACAATCAAGAAGATGTTCTTGAATCTGACATCGTACACTTTAAAAATCCGCTTAAATGGAAAGCAGAGGCAGTCCTTCATTCTCTGGTTGCTGAGGTTCAGTGTCTTCTATAAACTAGCTGGTCTATAGAAATGGGACACGCTGAAAGCCTCCTAACCCTTCATAGATAGAATTCTTCCACCACCATCTCAGTGTATTCACAGTGGTCAGATTTGTGTCTTACTTCTCTGCTTAAGAACTTGAGAGGCAGAAATTCAGCAGTGCAGGTATTAAAAGGGAAAAAAAAAAACAAGTAAATGTGGACAGTGGCTACTGCTAAAAAAAATAATTTTTAAAACATTTCCATTATGAGCTGGTCAAGCTCATTTTCCTCTTAACTGTTGTGATAGTTATTCAGTTAACCCAAACTCACTTTAAAAAGTGAGAAAATAGCACCTTCTGAAAGTGTGTTCTCATGTGCTTTGGAGCAATGGGGCGTGAATGCTAAAAAGCCTCTGCCAAACTCATGGAACAGCTCAAGAACTGAACAGGAGTAAATTTTTACAATCCTATGACTTTCCAGAGCCAGCCTAAGAATCATCCCAGGTCTAGTTTTTACTACATCACAGCCACCCAAGAGAAGGACAAAAAAAAAAAGTCACTTAATAAGTGACTTGACCCAGAGAGTGTCTCATAGATTTCCTTTAAACATGGCCATCTTTTAAAAATGAATTTTACCTCTTAATGAAAACTAAATAGGCCAATTAAAAGTGGAGACTTAGGATTTAAGCTCCTAGAATTAACATTAGGAGCTTTCCAAAAGCAGTTAATTTACTCAACAGTGTACACCTGGACACCTTTTCATCCATTTCTCATGAGCTGATGCCCAAAGATGAACCAAACCTAAAGAAATGTCTGGAGCACAGCAGAGTCCTACAAAATTAAAGACTTTAAAGAATGAAAGCAAAGAAAACAAACAATACAAACACACAATTTCCAGGACACTTTATTGTAATTTCCACTTTACATATTAATGTAATATTTTAGTAGCGTCAGACTGTTCATAATTATCCAGCAGTATAGTTCGTTCTTCTAATCTCACAAAATGAGAAGCAGCAAGTTAAAAAGAGCATCAATTCATGTCTTTACGCTGTGGAAACAAGGAGCTCGTAGGCAGAAGGGATGGGTTGCTGGTTTCAGTATGAGTGTACTTAATTTATTTTTCTGTATTTTTTTTGTAGATGCCAGTAGTCATAATAAAACAATCGTCCCTTTTCCCATTCTGCCTTCCTTTGGACTTTACATTCTGTCTAGCATTTAACTCAGAAAGTCAGTTTACACTCAGTTTACACATTTTAAAAGAAAAACCATATGCCCCATCTCCCACACATCCAAATGGACAGAGATTAGAAGGAACCTGGCTTTTAGCTTGTAACAGTGCTATTTTAAACAATTTCAACCATATACTTGAAGGATAAAATAATGTAAAGTTACAAAAGCCAAAGGAAATCGTAAAAGTGCCCACACATGTACTGGGTTGTTTAACTATTCCTCAAATCATTGAGTTTTAACATAGGTTGCTTAAATGTGAAATCTACAGAAAAGCGAACACACACTTGGTACAAATTGACAGTGCCTCTTGGGGACAACATTCTTTGAATGTGCTATACCAAGACACTGGAAGGAAGGAAGAGGAAAAAAGAAAAGGTTTCACTCTCAACTGTGAGATGGTGCGCTAGCTTCACTAGAAATGCATTTCAATGGGTACGTTCAGATAAAAACAGGTAGTAAGGCAAAAGGTGTTTTAAGAAACCTCTCCCCTCCCCGAGAACAGGAACCCCGGAGGAAAAGATGGGCAACCTCCCTGGAGATCGAGAGCTAAGTTCCATCACTAGCAGAATAGAAGTTAGATCACTGCTATTTTTCACCCTGCAATGGGATAGTAGCTCTCCATGTGCAAGGTACGCGGGGCGGGAATACTGGCGGGGCTTTCACGTGGGGTAATGGCGAGCAAAGTGAGGAGAGGTCGGTACCGACAGCGATCCGGATCTCCACACACGCTGGTGGGGTGGAGGGCGAGGGGTAGAAAGGCTCGAAGGGAAGGGTCAAAAACTCTGGAAGTTAGCGCAAAGAGGAAGCGGGAGAAGTCTGGAAGCCAGAGGGGCCATGGCTGGCAAGCAGCCCCCTGCTCCGAGTGTGGGGCGCTCCCCTCGTGGAGCAAGGAGCGCCGAGTGCCCCACAGGTCGGGAGGCTCTGGGGACCCTAAGCGGCAAGAGGGACTGAGGGGGCACCCGCGAACAGGAGGCGGAGGACTTCCACTTTGCCTCAACTCTGAGCCCCATCCCGAGCCCGGGGAAGAGGCGACGGGAGCGCGATACTCACTAGGGCTCGTTGGTGAAGCGGGGGGTCCGGGGCTGCTGGTATCCGTACAGGTGACAGTAGAGCACATCGAAGCAAAAGCAGCACATCTCCGCTGACACCACCATCTTCCGGGAGCCGGGGGATGAAGACGAGGAGGATGGCGAGGAGGCGGTGGCGGCGGCCGGAGTAGAAAGTAGGGTTCCCACTCCGCAGCTCAGAGGTGGAGACAGCGAGATGCCCCCGCTGCCGCCGCCGCCGCCGCCGCAGCCCTGAGGGGGAGAGAGGGGACAGCCGCCGCCGCCGCCGCCGCCGCTCAGCCCGCCCAGTCCGTTGAGCCGCGTCCCGGCGCCTCCTAGTCCCAGCTCTCCGGCTCGGCACTGGCTCTCCCCGCTGCAGTGGGAGGAGGAGGAGGCGCCACCACCGCCACCCGAGCCGGAGGGGGGCGAACTGGACAGTTTCTGCTTCTTCACCCCACAGCAACCCGCCGCCATCTTGGAACAGTCTCCCCCACGCAGCGCTTCCGACCCATAAGTGAGGCGAGCTGGCGGCGGGGGCGAGCACGCTGCGGCCCCGGCCGCCGGGGGCGCGCTGGGGGCTGGCGGGCTGCGCGCTCACGCGGCTGAGCGGCCGGGCTGCCCACCCCGCCACTGCTCGCTCAGGCGTGCTCGCGCCCCCGCCTGAGGCGCGCGCCACGAGCTTTCGTAGCTTGGCGCCTAAGGTGGGTCCCGCCCGCCTCGCGCCTCCTGGGAACTGGGCTCCTGGCCGAGGATGGAAGGCGGAAAAGCGAAGGGAAAGGAAAAAAGACAACAAGACTTGGAGGAGTGGGAGGAAAGAGAGGAGGTGGGCGAGCTCCATGAGAAGCAGGGGAAAGAAACTAGTGAAAGGGAGAACGAAAGAAAGAAGAAAAGTCTGAAATAAGCATCCAAGTTCCAAAGCGCACCTTGGTGATACTTCATTGCATGTAGTGTTAGTGACACATCGAGCCCAGTTAGGTGGAACCTGAGCCACCCGGCCTCAAATACACTGGTTCTGAACTGTTAAGAGTGTGAGCAAGCAGGTGCTCCTTGGAGCTCCACACCTGAGACAACCACTGTTTGCCATCCGGGAAATGGCCATACGACAGTGTCTTTAATGCTAGCCTAACCAGACGCCACACTTGTTCTGAGATTTTGCTAGAAATGCAAAACTTTAATCTTTCCTAATTGGCAAATATTAAAGTCCAATTTAATGTGTGTAACTTGTGCTTTTTCCCTCCATCTTCTCGTAGTCCTGGGAGAAAATTTAAAGCAAAAATAAGTATATAAATAAGTGCCTTGCCGGGCAGTGGTGGTGCACGCCTTTAATCCCAGCACTTGGGAGGCAGAGGCAGGCAGATTTCTGAGTTCAAGGCCAGCCTGGACTACAGAGTGAGTTCCAGGACAGCCAGAGCTATACAGAGAAACCCTGACTCGAAAAAAAAAAAAAAAGAAAGAAAGAAAGGAAGGAAGAGAAGAAAGAAAGAAAGAAAGAAAGAAAGAAGAAGAAAGAAAGAAAGAAAGAGTGCCTCACAAGCACCTCACAAAATCAAAGATGTTGTGTTTTCAGACTTGCAGCCATGGGATTTTCAGGTTTGGGACTCAAAAACAAAGAGATTCGAAATATATCTGTAGTGTCCAGACCTTGGAGATAAATATATAGGTCAGGTAGTGTCACTTTAGTTACAAGTTACAAGATTTTGTTCAGATGTATAATGAGACAGTTCTCTTTAAAAAAAAAAATTGTCTCAAAACTGCTTGAATGAATGAGGAGGTGTATGATTGAGTCAGTCCCATTCTGGGCACTTAAGAAGGGGTGTAAAATGACAATAACCAGATGTAAAAATTCATTTAAAAATAAACCAGATAGAAGATAAGTGATCTCCATTGTGTCTACATGGTGTCAAAATATCCCCCATAAAGTCAGGAGTCTGTCTGTTTGTCTGTAAACAGTAGAAGATTGATCTTGGCACCTTTAATCTAAATGTGTGGACCTTACAAACAGTTGAGAGCATTTTATTCTACTCAAGGGGAAGAAAAGAGAGGTGTGTTCACATAACCATTGAGCCTCAATTCACACCCTAGTGTACTTCTTATAAAATCAGAGACATGTGCAGAAAAGATGTATGTTTCTCACTCTTACATTTATAAATTAAGTCAGATCTGTGTATCTGATCAGAAAAATTACAACTATTTAT
Source organism: Mastomys natalensis (assembly GCA_021653895.1). Taxonomy (NCBI): domain Eukaryota; kingdom Metazoa; phylum Chordata; class Mammalia; order Rodentia; family Muridae; genus Mastomys; species Mastomys natalensis. The sequence continues at coordinate 87,389 of JAJTUV010003033.1, forward strand.
TAAGCACTTTTTAGGTGGCAATATTATATTTATCTTACACAATCATTCTAGAAAGTAATGTATCATCTCACTTGATCTTCCCAGAAAGAATCTGAAATTCTTCAGTTAAAACATTAAGTAGCTTGTCCAACATTACACACATAGAAAGGGACTGAATCAGGCTTTAAATGCAAGCATGTCCCATTCTTAAACCTATGTCACAGAGCTGGAGTTGTAGGTGTCAACGGTAGAGTGCTTGCCTTACAAGTTCTACACTAACTGCTCAGCCACAGTATATAATAAACAAAATTAGTAAGAAAAGAAAAGTGACATTGTACTCTACTCAAAGTAGTACCAAGAAATAAAAACATTGTTTTTATTGGATTGAAAGCTCGAAAAAACACTGAGATATGTTACCAAGAAAGAAATACATCTACCCCCCCCCAAAAAAAACAAACTGTATGAAATGTACAGATCAACCAGGATGGCTAAATACAATCTACACCACCACCCTCAACACACACACACACATGCACACACAAAGTTAGGCAGAGTGGCACATACCTGTAATCCCAGTACTCAAAAGACTAAAGCAAGAAGTCACAAGTTCAAGGTTAACTCAAGCTACATAGCAAAGATTTTGTGTCAAAAAAATCAGACAAGGGGAGGAAGCAGAATCAGAGAAGGAAGAGAAGGAAGAGTTAACTGGTTTGTGATAAAAGAGGCAAATAATTGTTGCCAACTACTATTGGAGTAAAAGTGGGCCAATTCTTTTGTCATGCGGAAAAAGAGAAAAGTACTTGCAAAAATTAAAAATACCATAACTGATATACGGTGGGTTTTGTTTTTGCTTTGTCCTTTATTCTAGATATGAACCTACTTTTTGAAACTGAATCAACATTATACTTAGGATACATGTACTAAATTATATAATATTGCATGTAAGTACTACTATTTTTTTTTTTTTTTTTTTTTTTTTTGGTTTTTCGAGACAGGTTTCTCTGTGTAGCTCGGCTGTCCTGGAACTCACTCTGTAGACCAGGCTGGCCTCGAACTCAGAAATCCGCCTGCCTCTGCCTCCCAAGTGCTAGGATAAAGGCGTGCGCCACCACCGCCCGGCTGTAAGTACTACTATTATATTTCAATTAAACAAATTAGTTTTAAAAGAAAGAAAAAGAAAATCACGCTGTATGACATAATTATTATGTTATCTAGTTCAGTTGTGGTGATCATTTATAACATATATATCATATTTTATAACATATATATTATAACATGTGCGTGTGTGTGTTAGGAGACATCAAATTTTGAACCTGAATCAAATACACCTTGCTTGTCAATTGTACCCAATAAAATAGAGGGCCCCCCCGCCCTCTAGATCAAATACAATATTATACAATAGGTGTCAATTTACTCCTCATGTTCCCCAAAATGAGAGCACTTTTGGAGTATAAAACCTGAACATTTATGACATCACACTACAAAGTAGGATACCATGGGTACTGCTTCTGCTGAGGGAATTTAAGAAAGCAGAATGGAATCTCCTGATTTAGAATTTGGCCAGTAGACAAGAGTCTAACGCCCCTACTCTAGTGAAAATAGCAAGGAATCTTTAATAAGCACCAGTAGTCATGTCCTTAGTTCTACATTTCATCTAAAATAACAAATTATCGAAGTCGCCTTGCCAGGTGTGACTTGCCAGGAGTGACTGCTGCAACAGGACACCCAACGACAAGGACACTCCAGCTGAATTACAAAAATAACTTTTCCCCCAAGGATTTTTAATCCCAACTCCAAACTTCACTATCACAAGGAAAATAAACTCAAATGTGATCAATGCAGAAAGACACCATCACCTGACTCCCGGGGCTTACTCATCTCCAGTCCTTCATTGTGTGGGTTGGTTGAAAGGAGAGAAAATAAGGAGTAAAGATGTTCTGTGTGTTAACTTCTAGCTTAGCTCCTGTCCCATACTAACCTTGAAAAGTCACCAGCACAGAAACTAACACATATAACACATACAGATATATACACGGATAGCATTGAAACATATGCATTTTACAAAATAAGTTCTTTATCTCTATAATAAAAACTACATAGTGAAGAAGAAACAAACCATGATCAAGATTCTCTCGACTAAGAGTACAATTGTCAAAGTGAGATAGTGTGGTGTTTCTACCTTCTGCTGATCTAGGAGTGCAGTGATCATACATTCCAGAAGAACCTTTAAAGCACCTTTTGCTCTTTGTAACTGACTGTCAAGCTGAAAGCTAAAGGTTCCACATTTCTCTTAAGCAATAAAAAGAAAGTAAATAAGTCTCTGGCTCTTTATCACCATTCAAATTGGACATTCAAATTGAAACCATCTTTGCTTCTGCATCTGCCTCTAAACTGCTATTAACCCACTTGTCAAGCATTTGGTTTTACAACAGTGGGAAAACTACTCAGAGAATATGCACATTGTTTATTACATGGTAAACTAGAAACTGAATTAAATCCAATGGCCACTGATTATTTTATCATTGCTTAAATTTATTCTCCTATTTATAGGGATTTTTTTTTCTTTTCAGAATACAAGAATAATTGTAATTGACGTGATAGTGAACTATTATTTTCTTACATTTCTGGAGTGAAATTTCTGGTGAGATGAGAAGCATTAGCATTGTTGAATTAAAAACAAAACACCATTTATGAGCAAACAAGTGTTATTTTTCTCCTCTGCTAGCCAACTTTCTCAACTGCCATCCTTGAACAACTGGAGAAATGGAATATTCTTAGCTGCCACTTTGATCTAACCTTATACATGTAACCAATGGTTGCGGTGATAAAAGTGAAGACCACTTCCTTTCTTAGGTTTAATGAATATGTGACTCAAAATTAAAACTCTTTACCTGATTTTTTTATTCAAATTGATGAATCTGCTGAAACATATTCTTGCCCTTTAAGTCCATGCATTATCTAAAGAACAAGTTTATAGGTGAAAGTGTTTCTGGATTTTCTGTGTTCAGTTACCCCACTTGCATTTTCTATAGTCACTGGAATGCACACTAATTGGGTGGTATTTTGCTACCTATTTCCTGTGAGACAGAACTCAAAGACTTTAACTCTTCAGTGAGACTTAGATAAGCTAAAATGAGCCCTGAGTGCTGAACAATGATATAGAGCTGGCTCATTGTAGATTACAAAAGGTGAACTGTACAGGAAGAGATGATGTAAAGATACTAGGCCAGTGATAGCAAGCAAAACATAAGGTATCAAATGTAGTTTAGACAATCTTAATTTGATTGTTTCTTTTTCTTTTAAGGGTTATATATAGATCCATTAAGGTATAGAAGTTATATGTTTACAATACCCAGCCTCCAAGTTAATTATTAAAATATAGTTGTTTTCTATAGCTAGCCCATCACATCTGGCGAACCTATTGCAGTTTATTGAAGGCACAGGTTGGGCAAAGTGAGGATTAAGTTTGTTATTAAAAGTGAAAGTCTATTTGATTAAAACTCTCTTTGTGCAAAAACACAATTTTAAGCTTCAAACTCACATATGAAACGAGAGTGAAAATCTGAGCCCATAGTTTTTGCACAATCCTGATTGAAATGTAATCTATTTGTTTCCCTATTCCCTTGTTAAAGGTCCACAATTATGTCTCATTTCTGTCAGCATGGGCAATACACCATGATGATGGTATTCGTGAGCCTTCTGTCTCTGGGAGCTTACTCTCCTGGATTCCCACCCCCCAATTCCTAGTGGTGGCATTAAGCCAATTTCTGTCCAGCTAGCATTGACTGTTCATGCCACAGACTCTCTTTTGAACAATTCACCCCCCCCCCATGCCACAAAAAAATGCTTGACAAGTCAGCTGCTGCTTAATCCCCAGCTGTCTCCTGCATCCACAAGGAATTCTCCACTAGGAGTTCTGGCTTCTTTCATGGGCTTCTCTAACTAGAACCAAGCTGCAATTTCTATTACAAATGCTTCATAAGCCCATGTGGATTTTCAAAGCACTTGAAATTCATGCTCTACCCACTCTGGATTTTCTCCCACAAGTCTTTTGTTATTTCCTTTCTTTATTGAGATACAACCACAATGCATACAAACTACTCATGGAAGTCTTGAATTCGCTGTGTTTTAGAATATTCATGTACTTGTCCAACTATCAATTGAACAAATTCACTCAAAGAAAATCCTATGCCCATTACCATTCATTGCTCATCTTCTCACTGCTTCCTGTCTCAAACACCACTAACCTACTTCCTATTTCTATATGGATTTACCTTTTCATTCTCTGGATGTAATCACAAGTTTTTTTTCCCCTTAGTCCGGCTCATTCATTTAACACAATATTTTTCCAAGATTTTTCCCCCTGTGACAGCATCTACCATGATTTATAATATATAATATATTTTTTTGTCATATGACCCTCTCTTCCCTTCAACTCCTTGCACCCTTCCTCCAACATCCCCCCACCGTCATTCCTCTTCTATTTACTTAAACAACCAACTGAATCCAACAAGTTCGGGGTGCACATGGTGGGCCATCCACTAGAGGGGAACAACCGACCAGAAGCCACCCCCTGAAAGAAACTGACTTTTCCTCCTTCCCGCCCCCCCCCCCCCCCGCCCCCTCTTTCTGGCAGCATAATCAACTGCCTATAGCTCTCAGCTAGCGGCCCTGGACCCTCCCCACAGGTTGACGGGCCTGCTGACTACTTATCTTGTGCAGTAACCACAGTCGCTGTGAGTTCCTGACTTATCATCCCTGTCACCGTCAAAAAAATGATTTTTGCAGGCACTCCCCACCTCTAGCTCTCATAATCTTTATCTCTCCTTCTATGACGTTCCTGGGCCTTGAGAGGGTATAGTGATAAAGAAAATCCGTTTAGGCTGACAATTCCATAGTCTCTGACTCTCTGCATTCTACCAGTTGTAATCTATTAACACCATCCACTGCAAAAAAGAGGCTTCTCTTAGGGGGGCTGAAAGCTCACTAATCTATAGATATGAAGAAATATTTAAACGCAGTTATACCATTCCATTTACAAATTAGTGACAGACATTTTGTATAAATATAAAGTCCCTGTTTTCTCTTGATTATATATTTATAGTAAATGGCTGGGTTATATTTTAATCACACTTAACTTTACAGGAATTAGAGACTTTTTCCAAACTGATACCATTTTACAAACCTATTTGAAAGTATGTCATGATTCTAATTTTCCACATCATTATGAATTATTATTATTATTCACCATATTTACTCATATTGTTATAGTCTTAATATTTAAACTAAATAAACTGTAGTCAAATAGAAGATAATGAAGATTACACCCATATCTGCTTCTTAAGAAAGTGTATAGTTTTGGTATAATAATACCAGTGTGCAGGAGGCAGAGATAGGAAGTGAATGCCTGAGGAGCAGGCCAGACTAGCCAAATGAGTGAACTCTGCTTTAGTGGAAAGAACTTCCTCACATACAAGATAGAGCAATGAAAACCCACCTTCCTGCTTTCACATGCATGAAAAAACGTAAACACACACACATACATGCACAGCACACACCACAAAAAATATAGACTACTAGATTGAACACTAAACCCAAAGTTAACAAAACCTTTCATTAATAACCAGACCCCCCAAGTCCCAGGGACTAAACACCAACCAAGGGGTACACATGGAAGGACCCACAGCTCCAGCCACATATGTACAGAGGATGGCCTTGTTGGGCATTAATGGGAGGACCTTGGGCCTGTGAAGGCTCGATGCCCCAGTGTAAAAGGGAAAGCTAGACACTGAGTGGGAGTAGATGTGGGGGTGGAGAGCACTCTCATAGAAGCCAGGAGAGCTTATGGAGAGGAAACTGGAAGGGATAACATTTGAAATGTAAATAAATAAAAAAACCCAATTAAAAAAGAAAAAAATAATTTTAAATGAAGAAAATAAGTTTCACCAGTGACATAGGAGGAAAGTTATAACATATTGTGTTACCCCCTCCCCCAAGCAAATGTATTCAAGAAGCATGGAATTTCATAATGTAAAATGCCACAAGGAATTCAAATAAAATGAAATAGAAAGTATCTGTTGGATTGGACAAGATAAAGGTTGTTTGCTGCAATAACGTGAATATTTTAAGTCCCAGGGCTATGAACTCTATCAGAGTGGTTGAAAAAGGATGCAGAGGGCGCATTGACAATTCTGTCAAAAATATTTGGTTTCTGAAGGGAAACAGAGACATAAGACAGTAGTTAGAGAGGAAATGATGATCAAAGAAGGGCTGTTTTTAATTAAGGATATGTTTTTAGAGCTCTTATTGCTAGTCATGATTATCTTTATTGGAATTATGCCTTTGATGGCCATCATTAAAGTCTTCTGTGAAGGTAATCTACAAGCAGTTTGTTGGACAGAACCACTTCTATCCTGAAAATGACAAATATTTGGATCTAAAAATATCAATCACTCTTTTCCAGTATCATAAATAGGACATTAATAAGACAGAACAATCCAAGAACCAGAAGGGTCTGATTAGATGATCTAACTGGAGTCTGTGAAGTTCATAATTGAAGGGAAAGAAAATATATCTGATAGCATGGTGTTTCCTACTGGTTCAGCAAAACATTTGCTCTCCAGAATCCCAACAGAGCTTAGTGGTTGCTTGGCACATAGCTTGGCTGGTTACAGGAAGCATCTATTCTTAGGCCTTTCCCAAAACATTTGTTCATCTACTGCACAACTTCAAACACGTCATTTAACCTCACCCCCTTTGAATCTTCAGTTGGATATCAGTATATGCTTTATAAAACAGTTGTTATGATTTAAACAAAAGAATGCCACACATGTATTGCATACACATTTGAACATGAAAACAAACATTCAGAAACATAAAATATAAATAAATAGTCTTTTCTGGAGAGAGGGGAGGGGAGACAGAAGGCAGAGAGAGGTAGACAGAGAGACAGAGAAACAGGAGAATGTCTAAATACCTCAGCATGGTGTTTGTATTGATTTAGACTACTTGCTCTAACAAGTAGATTCAACAATGTAACAGCCTGTAAGCTTCAGTTTCTTACCTAAGAGTTGTGAGTATTCCGCTCTTTAAAATGGCTCTCTAAAGCCAATTATATTGGGTCATTCAAAGACCCAGTCTGATTCCATTTTTGTATGTTGTTATCCTATGAGCCTTGTCTAACTGTAGAAGTGAATTCTACACACACACACACACACACACACACACATACACACACACACACACACACACATACACACACACACACACACACACACACACACACACTCACACTATTCACTTCTATTATCTAAAATGTAGTCATATGCCATAACTTTAAGAGAGACTACGAAATGCAATCGAGTGTTTGCCTGGTCAAAGAAAGGAATAAAAAAATGGACATATTGGGAGTTGGAGAGGTCATATATCAATATACGTATGCTACTGCTGTGTATCTAGTTTCATTATCTATTAAATTTAAATCATGCTATTTTCCCTGGTTATCTTTTGTTGTTGCATTTGATTGGTTGATTGATTGAATTGATTGATTGATTGATTGACTTATAACAAGGTCTCATGCAGCCCAGGCTGGTTTCACATTTGCTAAATAGTTCAGAATGAACTGAGTTCCTAATCCTCCTGCTTCTGCTCTGAAGTTCTGTGATTACAAGAGTGAGCCTCCACTTTTAGTTTCTTATAGAGTTATCTTAAGGACTAAATGAAGTCATAGTTATAACATCTTTATGACATCTGACACAAAGCAGGCATTCAAAACTATTTGTTCTCATTATTATTAATGATACCTTTATATTTGGACAAATTCCCCCCAAGAAATGGAGCCTTAATGAGTGGCATTTGAAATGAAAATCTCATCATTATTTGGGTTTACTACATGCCAGAAAGCACTATGTTGAACTTTTGGAGAGTCTATCATTTAGTTTTCATGAAAATTCTTTGATATTGGGGTTGTTGTCATCATATAGTTCTACAGATAAGAAAAACCAAGAGTTAAATAATCTAACTCACTCAAGACTATATTGAGAGCTTGGTTGTTGACTGATGCTCTTGTAGGAAATGATTGGATCCTTACAATCTGGTTAAATCAATGGACTAATCTCCTGGTACATTCACAGTAAGGTGACTTTATTGAAAGATAATTCAAAGTAGAGAATGGGGTTTTGCTGAAAAAAACAGATTTCTGAGGTCATGTTTACTGGAGCTACTTTTCTCCATGGACTCTTCTTGTATTCATTCCTTTACTTTTTGCCTTCCATGAAGTGATTAGCTTCTTCTTTCATGTTTCCTGCTCCCGTGATATTCTGCTTTTCCATGGGCATAGAATCAATGGAACGAGGGAGTATGCACTGAAGCCTCTGAAGCTGTGAGTCAAAATATATCCTTCTTTGAATCATTTCTCTCTGGTATTCAGTTACAGTGGGGGAAACAAACAAGCACACAGTATGGCATAACCTCATATACATCATCTAGAGCAGAAAGGCAGTTTTGTAGACATTGTCTAGATTTGGTAGGAGGATGGAACCACTACAGCTCCTCCTCACTCTAAGATAAGGTCAATGCAGTTGCAAGAAGCTTCTGTTTTAGGAGGTCATGAGAGAAGCAACTCATTAAAAGAGAACTGATTCTAGAGGATACTATTGAAAATAATGGAACATCTTTGGCAGAACAGGCAAACGGCTCTATACAGTCCTGGGCAAGTTAGACTCTAAAGGATATCTTCCTTAAAACTGTGCTTTATTAAAATATTTTTTTAAATGGTCAGATGTGTCTTTCTATTTTTAATCTTCTGTTGATTCTGGCTTCATTACACGTGATCATAGAGTTCATTTTTTCCTATTTGAGTCCTTCCTTTTATGAACCCATGTATGGTTAATTTGGATGAATGTTGTCTGTGTATTTGAAAGGAAGAATTTTATACGCTGTTAGATCAATTTTGCTAATGGGGTTATTGAAATCTTCTATATACTATTTGGGTTTTTTGGTTTATTTCTTCTAGAAATTACTGAGAGGGATGTTAAAATCTCTCATGATTATAAACTTTCTATTTCTCCTTTTAGTTTTATTAATCTCATTTATTTTGAAGTAAATATGCTAAATCAAATTTAACAACATCATATCATCCTATTTTGATTGGATTTTAATTTTTAAAATAGAAATGAAATGAACCTCTTTATCTTTAGAAATGATTTTTAATTCAAAATCTATTTCAATCTGAATTTAAATGACATACCATCTTTCTTATGGTCAGTATTTATGTGATGCTGTTTTTCAACTGTACCTGTCAAAATCAATCTATATTTTGATGACTTATTGTAAATGCTATATATGGACTTTTTGGGAGACAGGTATTTATATGCAAAGCAAGTGGAACTTCAATATAAATCTTCCTACCTCAACTTCCTGACTGCTGGATTACAGATGTGTGCCACTATGTTCTACTTATATGGTTGGATTCTTAAAATTTAGTGTAGTAATCTAGTTTTTTTAAAAAAGAAATCGAGATTATTTTTGATGGTGCATTAAAAGCACAAAATTAAGCTGAATAAAATGGTGCATACTTTTAATCCCAACAGTAAGGTGACTACAGTAACTGCATAGTGAGTTTAAGGCTAGCTAGACTACACAGTGAAATTCAATCTCAAATAAACACCCATAAAACTGCACTAATTAATGGACTATAATGTGGTATTTAATACTTATACATGTTGCAGAATCAGGTAACATAGATCTATATCAAAATTATCATTTTCATTAAAATATTCACAATCATTTAGCATACTGTACATACATACGTACACACACAAAATCTGTAGTAGTCGTTTTCCCATGTAGTAACACACCAGAACATCAGCTAAAAAGTAATTAATACAGACTAATAAATTCTTCCCAGTTTCTTCACTACTGCGAATGGTACTGCAATGAACATTGGTGCTTAGATGGCAAGCTTTTAACAGAAGCATTAGTCTACTTGTATTTAAACATCTTTCCTTACTTGCATTTAAATATAATTACTTATTCAAATGAATACCATTTTGAAGCTATTTGTCTTAATTATAATATCATTTCCATTGTGATTTTAAATAAAAATATCTCATTTCTTTGGGAATTTACTTGTGAAGATATTTAGAATTCTAGAATAAAAGTAAATTAGAGTACTTGCATTCTGGCAGGTGCCTGATGATACTATAGTCGGAGCTAGCTTTTAAAACTAATTCAAGACTGAGGGACTTTAGAGTAGCTAAGAAATATAATGTGTGTTGCACATTTTATTAGATGAGATTATATAAATTCTCTGAAGTAGACAACTCATCTCTTCTTACTATACCAATTTATTTCCTTCTCCAAAGTCCCATGTATTATGAGTGTGTAGCATTATTTCTAGTTCACCAATATTCTGGACATTTCAATTCCGTCCAGTTTTTATCTGGAAAGAATCATATTACCTTTCTCACATTGGATATGTTTCACCTTTATTTTCAAGTCATATAATTAGGGAATTATAGCCTATTCCCTAAAGCTAGAAATTAGCATCAGTGAACATTGGTCTGTGAGTATAGTCCTGCCTCTGCCTTTCCGTAGGTCTGGGTTTAGAATTATTTACTATCTTTTCTGGCTTTTGGAGATATTGAAGAAGATGCTTGTTTCCCTTCATCTAGCATCTTTGGTTGTTTTCTGTGGGTGTGTAAGTCGACACACAGCATCGCCACTATCTGTTTTCTCCATTCCTGTTCCGTGGCTGCAGAGTCACAACACTGAAACGATTACCACCATAAGTCTAAGCTGCACCTTCTACATGATGACTTGTTTTACAACTCGTTGATTTCCTTGCCTTTGCCCCAGAGCTCATTTCCGACAACAGCTGTTGTAGCCAGTAACCCTACTCCTCCAGTGCTCCTGCCACCGCTCCTTCCTCCTTCCTTAGTTCAAAAAATAAAGCTTCTTAATTCGGTACTAAAAGTGCCTCCTAGTTTAGAATCCGCTCAACAATCTGTCATTCTATCCCAAAGTTCTTCCTCTTTCCCTTTCTTAGAGTATTCTTTCTTTGTGCTTTTCCTCTGCTAAAAGTTCTAGAACAGCACAGCACAGAGTGGGACATCAGATCCCTTCCCATACTCACCCTGTTGTATACGGATCACATCAGCATAAGCCCTGAAACTGAGGGCAACGATTTAGAGATGGTTACAGTAATTTGATAACTTTGTCTTTAGTGGATCTTGTAGTGAAAAATAAAAGCTCATAATCTGAACATCTTTGTTTTGGCAGGCCGTAATTCCTAGTAATTGATGTGTATTATATTTCACAAAAGTACAAATGTACAAAAGATTGTAAATCTCAAGATACTGATCCTTTATCAGAGATAAAACCCATCCTCTCTTTTTTTAATTTGTATTTATTTGTGTTTACTGGTTCTGTCTTTCTTGGATACGTTTTTAATTAAAATATAGTTACATTATTTCTTTTTTTTTCCCCCGAAACAGGGTTTCTCTGTGTAGCCCTGGCTGTCCTGGAACTCACTCTGTAGACCAGGCTGGCCTCGAACTCAGAAATCCCCTGCCTCTGCCTCCCAAGTGCTGGGATTAAAGGCGTGCGCCACCACTGCCCGGCTAGTTACATTGTTTCTACTTCTCTTTCTCCTAAACAGTCCCTCCCAAGTTCATCCCTCCATCTCCTCCCATGTACCTTTTATCATCTAACTGATAGTCTCTTTTTCTTGAATTATTGTTGCATATACATATATACGTATAAATATATAAATACAACCTGCTGAGTCTGTTTTGTTGTTTGTGTGTGTATGGTTTGGGGGCTGGCCCCTGGTATTGGATTTCCAATTAGGGGCTTGTCATCCTCTCTCAACTTGTCGAGACTCAGCTGCCTTAATTAGATCTTGCCTTTCTTGTGCCTCACTAAACAATCTTTCTTTTAAAGAACTTTGAAAGCAAGTCTCAGGACTGTTTCCTTGTTTTCAATTGAGCATCCTACAGTATTCTGCCTTATATCTTTACTACCATCAAAACGGCCCAATGTGGACATGTGTTCCAGTCCATACTGGCCCTTGCAGTTCTGGTCATGCCTCACCTTCACTTTGAATTGCTATGCATGGCCAGCATGCCATCGAAGGTCCTGTCCTGTATTATTCTAGTTTTCATCTTATGTGGCTTCTCTATGCTGCATAGTGTTTACCCTTACTCTAGTTCCCTGTCCGTAAGGCCTCAGGCCTCAACACTTTATGTTCCACATGATCTTTACATCTGTGAACTCCAGTCGTCACTTCCCTAGCTAATCCACATGGTGAGGTTTTTTTTTTTTTTTTTATTCTATTAGATAGTTCCCCTAGAGTATCTCAAAGATCCCTGAAATTCATATGTCTGGAAAAGAGTTTCCTTATCCACACAACCTTGGCCCTCTTTTAGTTTTCCATATTTTGATTAATGTCCAGCCACAGTGACCTCATCACCCCCCCCATGTCTAGAATTACTCTCTTCTCACCCACCCTTGGCCCTTCTGTTAGAAGGAAAAAAATTCAAGCCGGGCGGTGGTGGCACACGCCTTTAATCCCAGCACTTGGAGGCAGAGGCAGGCGGATTTCTGAGTTCGAGGCCAGCCTGGTCTACCAAGTGAGTTCCAGGACAGCCAGGGCTACACAGAGAAACCCTGTCTCGAAAAACCAAAAAAAAAAAAAAAAAAAAAAAAAAAGAAGGAAAAAAATTCAAAACTGTACTTCTCAGTGTCTTGCCTAAGACCTAAGACCTAAGACCTCTTGTTTTATATTGCCTACTAGAATCTCAATCTTGCAGGCAAATGGATGGAACTAGACTACCATCCTGAGTGAGGTAACCCAGTCACAAAAGAACACACATGGTATACACTCACTTATAAGTGGGCATTAGTTATAAAGCACGGGATACCCATGATACAATCCACAGACCCAAAGAAGATAAATAATAAGGAGGCCCCCAAGGAAGGAAGCTTGAATCTCACTCAGAAGGGGAAATAAAATAGTCATTGGAGGTGGATGATGTGAGGGAACTGGGTGGGAGAGGGATACAGAAGGGAATGGGGAATTAGGCTTGGGGAGAACAGGCTAGGAGTGAACAGATATCATCTGGTGGGAGGGGGGTGTCTCTAGGACTTGCCAGATACCTGGGATGGGAGAGGCTCCAGAGAGTCTATGAGGGAGACTCTAGCTGTGATTCCTAGCAATGGGGGATGTGGAGCCTGAAGTGGTTACCTCTTGTAGCCAGACAAGACTTGTAATGGAAGGACAAGGACACCAAGCCACCCACAAAACCTTTGACTCAATATTTAACCTGCCTACAAGAAGCGCAGGAACAAAGATGGAGCAAAAACCGAGGAAATGGGAAACTAATGACTGGCCCATCTTGAGACTCATCCCTTAGCAAGCACTGATCCCTGATACTATTAATGATACTCTGTTATGCTTGCAGACAGGATCCTAGCATAACTGTCCTCTGAGAGGCTCCACCCAGTAGCTAATAGAAACAGAGACACCCACAGCCAAACAGTGGACAGAGCTCAGAGAGTTTTGTGGAACAGTTGGGGAAAGATTAAGGAACCTGGAGAGATTAGGGACTCCACAAAAAGACCTACAGAGTCAACTAACCTGGATTATTGGGGCTCTCAGAGGCTGAACCACCAGCCAAAGAACATAAATGGGCTGGACCTAGTGCCCCACGCATATGTAGTGTATATGCATCTTGGTCTTCATGCGGGTCCACCATCAACTGGAGTGGGGACTGACCCTAACTCAGTTGCCTGTGTGTGGACCCCATTCTACTAACTTTGCTGCCTTGTCTGGCCTCAGTGGAAGAGGGCATGCCTAGTCCTGCAGTGACTTGATGTGCTAGGGTGGGTTGGTACCCATGGGGTGGCTCCCCTTTACAGTGGGAAGGGGAAGAGATGGGCAAATGGGCTGTGTGAGGGGGGAGACTGTGAGGAGGATTGCGATCAGGATGTAAAGTGAATGAATGAATGAATGAATAAATAAATAAATAAATAAATGGAAAAAAAGAAAAAAACCTAATCTCAATCTTTTAGCATTGCTCATGGAAATATTTACAAACAGAAAGTTAGCAGAAAGAGAGTTTTAAGGATCAGTGTGTGGATTAATTTCTTTACAGTGATTCTGGTTTGGGAATCCCTTGAACCCTCTTTTATCCTATTCCAACGTTCTGCTTCTCAAAAATAAAAGCCACATCCTCTTCTTACATATGGTAGTAGGAAAAATGAATGTTCAATACATATGTATAAAATTGAAACTGACTACGGAAACGTGGAGCTGTGGCATCTATAGACTTACCAGTACCATTCCTGAAGTAAAAGATACCAATAAGTATTATAACAAAGTTTGTTTCCCAAGTATGTCTTTTAATATAAATATTGGATTAATTGTTCTTCTGCCATACTTTTTCCTCCTCCCTTCCCTTTCTTCTTCATCTTCCATTTCTCTACCCTTCCTTTAAAGCTTTTTATTAGTTCATTGCAAATTTCCTATGGCATGCTTTGACCATAGTTAACATCCCTACAACTCTCCTATAATTCAAGGCCCTTTTCCTACCCAGCCAACTGGAAGGTACAGGAATATTTGAACAGTTTTACTCTTAAAAGAAATAGTCCTTTCCTCTCCTAGCAGCTAATAACTATGTACTCAACTCCCCTTTCCACAGTGGGATTCTGACATGGGCTTGCACAGGTTTGTACATGCTGTCACAACTGCTGGGTGTTTATGTGTGTAGCTACCCTGCTGTGTCCAAAAGATAATGTTCCCTGTGATCATCTACTGCCTCTGGCTCGTACATTATTTCCACCCACTTCAATAATCCCTGAGCCTTGAAAAGGTGGAATGTTTCTTTAGGACTGGACATTCTGTTGTCTGCTATTTTCTGCCTTGGTCCTTCCTTGTTTATACGAGGTCTTTGTAGTAAAAGCTGTCTTTGAGTGTTTTCTGAAGGCCAGGCTAGCTTTGAACTCAGCATTCTCCTACCTTTGTTTTCCTCAAGTTCTGGCAATACATACATGTGCTAACATGCCAGATTTGCCATGTGTTTGCTTTTTCTTTCAGTCCAGTGAAGGTATGTTTGGATTTGAAACACGAGACAGAAATTGGCAGGTACCTAGATCCAGGAGGGGGTAAGGGAGACAGAGTCACAAACCAGGGAAACAGACTCCGGAGACCAGCATCGAGGTGCAGATCTACTGTATTGAACTATTGCAAGATTTTTAAAATACAGCCTTTTGATCAATGGGGAATTAACATTAGCTCTGGAGGAGCCAACGATCCCACTGGCACTATGGGGAGGTGCTACCCTACCAGCACCTGAAGGGACTTCTTAAAGATAGGGAAGCAGCCACTGCCCTGTTCTGGCCCATTCTGAGGTTCCACGACTTGCTAGGATCCTCTGTTTTGTGTCACGCGGTATACTAGCAGACGTGGGCTCTCACACTATTAGGGCAGCATGGAAGCCTCCCTAACCGTCCATCGGGCCCCACCCAGGGGCTGTAGCACCCACAAGTGATCCCAAAGATTTTGCTTTCAAACTTCTAGGCATGCCGTGGAAAATTATGCGAACTGGTTCCACGAGGTTAACAGGTACCGTCTTGAGGAGAAGTAGCAGAAGCTGTCTGATCTTAAGGTGGAGGAGTCTCTAGATCCCAGAGGAGACAGAAAAAGTAGAAAGTTCATTGAGCAATTGCCCCCTTCTCATGCCTCCAAAGAAGAAGCAAGTTCATAAAGGAAAATATAAGCCTGGACCAGATAAGGAAGACACAGATACTAGGCCATGAGATTGCTAAGCTCAACAAAAAATGCCCTACAATCACCACCAATGTGTAAGGTAGCCCCTGCCTTGTAGGGGATTCTCTTGACAAAACAGAACAGCAATGAAAATGTGATCCTGATATTTGTGGGGACCTAGGTGCACCAATAATTCTCAGTGAGACTGAATTTTGACTCAGCTGGAAAGGTGAAGGCTCACTGCAGGCTGAATCTGTTGTTGTGATAGAAAGCAATATGACACTTTTGGACTCTGGTGGTGTGGACCAAGTTTTAATGCCACAATTTAAATCAATTATAACTCAGAGTTCCTGGTAAGTTCCTTGCCCACTTTAGCTTAAATTCATACTTTTGTAAACAAAGACAATCCTTTCTCTTTTCTACCTTCAGGATTCTATGAGACAAAAATAAAAAGGGCAAAAAACTTGGTTTGAAAAAGCAATAAATAAATAGGTTCAGTAAAACGTAGATTCAGAATGAGAACATAACATTGTTTAGCTTTGAGTTCTATATTGAACCTAGAAGATGTATTGTGATAAAATTGATAGCACAATGTATGTGTTATCATAATTTGCATTGCCTGTATTGAGCTATGGTTTTAATATTTCTCTACAAACACACTAGCTGTTTCCCTCAGTTTCTAATTGCTTTGTGTTTAATCATTTTCAAATGAAAAAAACGAACAAATATATACAGTTTTTGTCTTAAACTACATCTTCAATATAGTAGAACATCTTTATTTGAGGTCTTTCCATAATTTCAGTTATCTGAGGTTAACTATAGTCTGAAAATATTACATGGAAAATTCAAGGAATAGTGAATGAGACATTTTAAATTGCTGGATGTCTTAAATAGAATAATGAAATCTTATAAGATCTTTCTAGAAATATGAATCCTTACATATATACTGCATATACTATCTTCCCATCAGTAACTTATTAGCTATCTTAGTTATCACATCCATATCACATTTGCCTTTAAATAACTCTTAATTTACTTATTATGATAACTGATATAGCTGGTCCATAACAGGAGTTCACTGGTGCTTCGAGTTCTGGACCCTTCAGGACCACATCTGCTCACCTCATTGCCAGATGCTCTGACAAACCTATAATGTGAGTGTCTGCTGCCAGTGTTGCTATTTTCTAATTGAAGGCAGAACATATGTAATACATAAGAGGTACTGCTGCATATTCTGCCCAAAGAAAGAAGGGCATGGTATGAGCAAACCATTTGATCTCAGTAAGTGCTTGTTTCTTTCTCTGGAAAATGGGGGCAATAGCAGTATCTTCATGAAATTGTTGGCAAGAGTCTTATCAAAGGGCAAGTTCAGTGTCCTGATTATTGCTATAACTGAACAAAGAACAATGTTTGGTCTGTAGTCACTCCATAAACATGGATAAAATGGATACAACTGGAGGTTACCAATGGAATTGGTCCCAGAGCACAATAACAAGCAGTTCACAGAACAGCTTAGCATTATGCTCCAAATACAGTAGTTGCTCAAGAAAGAGTGGTGTTATCTGCCCCAGTTATATACCTTCTCATATTTGTACCCATTTTACCTTATTTGGATACATTGTACTCTCCAAAAGTTCAAGTTTCCTCGTGTTGACTGTTTTATCAGCTGTATGTCTCTACCATGACTTTAGATGTCCTAGTTCATCCTGAGTATTTCTTTGACAAATACTCTTTGCTAAATAACTACACGGTAGGCATTTTGCTAGATTCCAGGAACTTTGAGGGGCTGGCTCATCACTTCACAGAAAGATTGGCAGTGTACAAGTCAACAGACAAGAAGATTTCAACTAGTGAAAATGGAGAGCTACAAGCAAAATAAAAGAAGATAACACTAGGGTTGGGTTACTTTAGGTTGAGTGGTCAGAGAAAGTTTCCCCAAGGATTCGACACCTGAGCCCAAGGTTTACAACCAGTAATGTGGAAATAGAAACAGCTTGCTGGATGAAAGTGGCCAATTTCTTTTGAAAACCTGTGATTTTTTTTTTTTTTGAGAAAATGAACAGTTAAGCAACACTAGAGATGGCACAAGGGAAAAATGAAAAAGGACAGACAAATTGCCATCCTGCCCAAACCAGTCTCACTGTTTATTGCAAAACTATTTTTACAGGTTCTTTCCCTGAATGTCAGGGTTAGAAAGTTACCTAAAGATGAATCAGATCAGTGCTTGCCACACGTGATGTATATGCACCTGTAGGGGACATGGGGTGATTTTTTTTTTTTTTTTTTTTTTTTTGTAGTTAGACATGGGTTTGAATCCCAGCTTGGCCATTTAATTGCTCTTTGGCCTTAAGGAATAGTCTCAAACTCACTCTCCACTAGTATTCTTTTCTATAGACATGGGGATTCCAGAACCTCTTAGACTTGTTGAAAAGATTAAGTGAGATAATATACCAAGAAGTGCTTCTCACAGTGCTTGCTACATAGTAAGTGCTCAAAATATATGATAGCTATAATTATCCAAGTTTTCTGGGACAGTCCTAATTTTAAAATATTCTGTTACACTTTCAGTCTGTCTATTTGTTATCATGTAAAAGTCCAAAATGTGATCACTGCATTTCTCTTCAGAGTTTGAAGGAGGCTTTGGTTTGTTTTGTTTTTTTTCTTTCAAGTAGCAAATGCAAAACTGCTTCTTTCTGTATTCAATTTCAAAACCTCCACAAGTAAGAGATACCTTATTAAGACTCAAGGCATATGATGGCTATTATCAACAAACAGAAAACAACGAGTGTTGGAAAGGGTATGGAGACACTGGAATAGCTGCACTCCTGGTGTGAATATAAAATGGTACAGCTGCAGTGGAGCACAGTATGGTGGTTCCTTGAGATTTAAAAATAGAATTACCATACGATCCAGCAATTCCACTTCTGGATGTGCACCGCAAAGAACTGAAATGAAGATCTTGCAGTGATAACTGGACACGAATGCTCATAGCTGCATTATTCACAGTAGCTAAAATGTCAGAGAAACTCGAGCCCTCATTGGCAGATAAATAAAGAAAATGTGATGTGTTAATGTACAATGTATTATTTGACCTTTAAAAAGAAAAAGAATATTGAAATATGCAATAACATGGATGAACCTGGAGAATACTGTAATGAAAAAGATGGCCACACACATACACACACACATACATATACACAAGCCACAAGCACTAGGGCTGGGAGCATGGCGCAATTGGTAAAGTGCTTTATGTGAGGAAATGAGTTTATATTCTCAGCATCCATGTAAAAAATCTAGAGGTGGTGTCAGGTACCTGTAATCCTGTGGCTGGTTAGGCAGATAAAAGCAAGGCAATCTAGGCAATCAGTGCAAGACCTTTTCTCACAAAATAAAGCAAAGAAGCAATTGAAGAAGACATCCCACATTAACCCCTGGACTCCACATGTACATGCAGGCATACCCACACAAACACATACATACACTACATAATATACACATAACACCTCAAGAAAGCAAACAAACAAATACTTTATGATTTATCTCTCTGGGGTCCTTAGGATGATGAAATTCACAGGGATGAAAAATATAAGTAGAGCGTTAGTTGCCAGGGACTTAGGGTGGATGGCAGAAAAAATAGAGGTTATTGTTGAATAACCACTAGTGTTTCAATTCTTAAACACAAAGTGTTCTAGAGGTGGGTGGTGTAATAGCTGCACACCACTGTAGACATAGTTAATCCCCGTGAGCTGTATACTTGAAAGCAGTTAAGATGATAATTTTCATGTTGTATATATTTCAATGCAATAAATATGGAGATAAGACCTACTGGGGAGTTGTACTTATGACAAATGGGGTAAAGAAAAGTTGTGATCTCAATTATAGAAGAACTTGGGAAATAAAGTTTTGAGTTTTTTCTTAGAAGTACATACATGTTCAGTGAGCAGACTGGTGGGAGCCTGGGCAGGAGACTCCGTCGCTGCTTATTACAGTTCATTTTCAGTTTGATTTAAGGTCTTGGTTTCATTTAACACATAGGAGAAGCTCAGATCACATACTGCCTTACATTGTTCATAATCATTTTTATTAGTTATCTAAAGCTCATTATAATTATCCAAACAACATGTCCTATATTAAAATTACATTGCAATTGCAGAGTTGTCATCATCAATATTGAATCTGCAAACTATAGCTGCCCTGTACCATTCATTACAATTAAATCCCACCTGTTCCCAAATGGCAGCATGAAGAAACACTACAGAGTAAATTATGTTCAACAGTCTATAAGGCCATTAGAGTCAGCCAAGAGGTATCGAAAATTGTCATGTAATATATGTATATGTTCATTAGCTCATGAATTCTGGTTACTATTGTGAGTTATTAGACCCATCTATTCCTCTGTAGCATTTCTGAGATAGCTAAGAGCATTGAACAATGGGGCCAGCCAGGAAGTTGTTGAGATGATAATTGAAAGTGGACTTTTAGGAAGCTGAGGCTTGTCTCAAAACAAATCAATCAATTAATTAAAGAGAAAATAGGTGTTTTAGGCACAAATCAATTATTAAAAATGGTGTCAATTATCTTGTTTTCCACAGCACTTTCCAAACTAATAAGCAATGCAGTAGTTGGTGACTTCTCCTATTAGGATAGAGTCTGATAGCCAAAAGGCATTGGGAGGTGATGGCAAGATGATCAGAACTGCAAGGTCATCCTCAGCGGTACAGAGAGCTCAAAGCCAACCTTGGCTACATGAGAAAAAAACAGTCAAACAAGCAAAGCTGAAGCTTTAATAAAAGAAAAAGAGTCTCAACCCCTCAGATAAAATGCTAAATCCAAGCAGTCTTCAGATGCATACATTCTTCCAAGGAGCACAGATAAGTCACTGGGCATATCAGCAATTTTGAGATTAACAAGCTGGGAGCAGCTCAAAGAAGGAAACTCTTCAAGCTTGGTCAGTTGGGATTGGGAAACAAATACTGAATCAATAAACCTGGGCATGGGGAATTTGGACTTTCTATTTTATCACATTTTATATCTTCTAATGTTCTTTCCTATGAGTTGCCTGTTTATAAAATTGAAGACAAAATACTAATCACCAAGAAGTGGAAAATGTTTCATTGTCAAGCAAACAAACAAACTGGAGAGAAGATTAAATATAATTTTATAATCTATGTTCTCATAATGTAACTCACTTTACAGTGATATCCTGGTAAATTAGTGCTATCATATTAAAGGGACAAAGTAAACAAAATAAGAAATGAGTAAAGTCAAGGGCTGGAGAGATGGCTCAGCAGTTAAGAGCACTGGCTGCAGTTCCTAAAGGTCCTGAGGTCAATTCCCAGCAGCCACATGGTGGCTCACAAACATTTGTAACAGGATCTGATGTCCTCTTCTGTTGGCACATGAAGACAGACTACCCATATACATAAAATAATTAAGTAAATCTTTTTTAAAAAAGGAATCATTAAAGTCAAAATATCAGTTTAGGATTTTCCTTCATTTGAAGGCAGTTTAACATATTGTGCAGCCCATGAGTTCAGGTGTCAGCATCTAAAAGCTCAGATGTTGGTCCTTCCTCTTACTAGTCATGTGATAAAGGCTGACTCATCTTGATCTCTGGGCTTCCTATGCATGTTAGGTGGTTGGCGCATATGGAAACCACTTATATGTGGTGAATGTTCCTGTTATTAGTGTAGGTGGTACATTATCTGTTTTTGAATATAAATAGCTATACATTTTTTTAATAGTTCTGTCTTTGTCTACTTTCCTTAAACAAAGTTGAGCCAATATTTATTTTCAAAGGAAGAGGCACTGACTGAAATACAACTTCTAAATTACTTAGGGGAGTCCACATACTTCCTGTAGAGTGGTTGGGAAAACTAGTTGCTACCCAATTAAAAGAGCAACCGAACCAGTGAGATGGTTCAATGGCAAAGCTACTTGCTGCACAAGGTTGGAGACCTGAGTTCCATCCCTAGAACCCATGTAAAAGAAAGAGAGAAATTTTCCTCTGGTTTCCACATGCTTTGGTACATGCACTGTCCCCAAGTCATCTCTCTCTCTCTCTCTCTCTCTCTCTCTCTCTCTCTCTCTCTCTCTCCCTCTCTCTCTCTCCCCCCAATGATGAATTTTTAGAAGAACAGTTGACTCTTAAGAGTTGAAACTCTGTGCTATGTAATGGCTACTGGTGTGACTATAAAGAAATCCTGTAACTTCTTTGAGTTATAATTCCCTCGTGGAAATGAAAATACTTTTATCAGTGGTTAAGACTGGAGAAAGATTGCCTGTTAAAGCATCTGGCATATATTAGGTATGCAGTGAATGTTTGTTGACTCTGAGTCACAAAGAGAGAATAATTCTGCAGAGATGTTAATACTTTATTATTAAGAATGAGGGCCCAAGTGCTGCGCAGTACTTGTATTGCCTCAAATTAGCTTCTGCCATTTCTTGTGAAAAGGTCAGCATAGCTGTCATATTTACCAGGCCCCAGGACCTAATTTTGTATGCCTGCAAGGATGTTTTTTTGAAGCAAGAGATAAAGTCTGGCTTAGATGCCAGAACTTTTCTCAGGAAAAAGATCTGAAATAGTCAAAAAATGATGACACTGTTAATACTAACAACAAGAAGAACTGAAAGCTTGCAGCAACAAAATTAATATCTTCTAGGGGCTTTTTGTTCTATTCTGTATTAAATCAAAATGTATAGTCCAAGTTTTTCTCTATTGATCATTGGATAATATGGCTATTCAGATTCTCCCAGAGTCTGTTTGACTAAAGCCTAATCTGGTTTAGTGTACATAAAATAAGATCTAATGTAGAAACAGGACATGTGAACACCATAAAAACAATTAATATACATGGACCCTATTAGATATGTCTTATAATAACTAATGTGTTTTATATTAACACTCTGACAAGTGTGAAGCAAATTTTCCTATCTTAGAAGCTCCAACTCAAATGTAGCAATTCCATAAAATAACACAGAACCATATAAAGAATCCTTACAGATCAGAATGATCAGGCAAAGTAGGAGAAGAATATAAGCAGATTATTCTAACTAGAGCTAAAAATAATCTACATAGCCAATAAAACCCATGCAAAAGTATTCCGTCTCATTACCCAGTCTTTCAGGAAATAATAAGTACAATAAGAAAAGTACAATAAGAAGCAATTTTTTCAAATATGAGGTTCCTAAACGTGTTTTTAATATGTTATTAGAAAATCCCAAGAAAACCTGCACTCCCATCATTGCTTATACATATATTTCATGTGCATTGTTTTTGATACCCACCATATAGTATGTCAGTTTATATTTATTCATCAAATGAATAATTTGTTGTAACCCTTGGAATACATTTGAGACATCCAGAAAATTTTTAATGAAAAATGTATTCAAAAATTGAGGTCAGAATTCACAGACTACCATTTCTGTGAAATGCACAGAGAGCTCACAATTCATTATTACTGTTTTAAATTTATTCTGGAACTGGTTTTGGTGACTTTCCTGGTACAGGGTTATGAATTCATTGAAAACTAAAACTACAAGTGAATCTATAAATCTACCAATCTTAGTATTATTGGTTCCCAACTTTCTGGAAGTTTATAATACCCTGCTCTTATTAGTTTGCTTTTATGTCATTTCTTCTCTTCCTTCAAATTGTGTATGACATATATTTTTAAACATTCAAGGACCTCATATTTAATTTTGTTTTGAGAAGTGTTCAGAAAGATCATGGTGCTCCTTAGAGTAATTGTACCGCTCCAAGGGAGGCAAATTTAAATGCCTCCTTTGAAGCATCCATATGATATTTCTTAATAGCTTTTCACTAGTTCAGTAATACATTCCTTTCACAATGTGAACAGATCTTTTCTATCAATAAAGAAGGAGTAATTTTGTTAATGATAGGTAAGCACCTTATTATCTGTATTTGGCAGGCTTAGACATATTGCTGTCTTTTGGAGAAAGACAGCTGTTTCCAGATGTCATTAAAGCAGGCATACTACTGTCAAAGCTTTCTCACAAAGGATCTGACAACAGCTCTGTCCTCTGTCAGAGCTGCTTGTTCCAGAAATTCTGTGGGAGTTTGGACCCTGTGATTTCTAATTGCTGAGGGCTTTGATTACAGCCTCCTGCTCAGAGTCTACAGTGAGTGCAATTTCCATCTAGACACACGATCCCATTCATTCATTTTCTTCTCTTATCCCCTCATTGGCTTCTGTGTTCTCACACTCATGAACTTCGTCAATGCTTGCCTGAGATTCTGACACCCCATACTAGTAACACACTAAGAATCTAGGCCTGTTGAAAAGGAACATAATCTACTTTATTTATTCTTGAATTATGAACCTTAAATGATCCTCCCTGGGTTTCTTTATGTTAATGTAATCGTTTCAATTGCATGGCTATCATATTTTGGCATTTCTCAAATGTGTGGACCAATTCCCATGCAACAGAGTGATTTTATTGTAACTCCTCAGCATAAAAAATTATAGTAGTTTCTTAGTACAAAAGACCAGTTGCTATAGTGATTTAAATGTTTTTGTCCCTGGATTGAGTTACTTCTGTACTTAGTAACTCTTTCTTGAACTTTGATTTTCACTCCAGCATTCATTTTTAGTCATACAATAGGAGAACCTACCAGGAAAAAATGTAAATGCTAGTAATAAATTAGGTAACTTATTTAGCTATTTTGAATTCCTATACCTTAAAATTCAATAAACTATGCTACATCTATGCAAATTATGAGTCCATCTTAAACTGGATATCGATACACTATATTGTTAAATACCAGCTTGGGAAGGAAAGGGCACTATAATTGGCATCTTCTAGTCCTACTCATGCTACTATCCTGAGAATTATGGTTGCAGATTTTTGAAAACCAAACCATGGATATGTCTATTTTATGGATTCCTAAATAGCTGCTAAGGAGAAAAAGATCAATCTTTAGAGATTACAAATGCAAAAAATGTCAGACACACTATTGTGGCAGAACTACAGAATCACAGAGAAATTAATAGTAATGTTTAATTTTATTTATGAAATGTATGTGTATAAATTCCTATGTATGTATATTGCAAAGAAAACAGTCTAGGTGTATATAATACAGACTTGCTTTCATTGCTGTTATTCTTGAAAAAGAAAGGGAACAAATGGATATGTAAAGAGTTTTACCTTTCACGATATAGCTCTATAAAGCTTGGCTTTTCTATGAGTATGTGTTAATTTTATACTTATGGAAACTATCTTCTTTAATTGAAGTCCTTGTGAAATTTGTCCTGTCCCTGCCACCCCACCCAGGCCAGAATGGAGAATTTCAGTGATCAGAAGTCATTGGTTTCAAAATGAGGGCGTGAACAACAGTAATAACACTTGCCATTCATTCAAGATTTGCATAGGAATTGTCTAATTGATTCCTTATATTAACCTTGTAAAGTAGGTTCTGCACTACATTTACAGTAAAAAAAAAAAAAAAAAAGTCAATGGTCATCAAGAATAATTTGTTCAAGACCATACAGTTGGTCTGTCAGTCTGAGGATGGGTATAGAAGATCTAAATGGACTGGCGAGTATGAAAGCCACATTTTGATTGAAGTCAAGTTGCCCATCTGGTTAGTTTCGAAAGAATCTTTTCCTCATTTCCTCTCTTGGAAATTCCAATTGCCTCCAAAATCCAGTTACCTTCATGCTTAAACAGGCCACATTGGAAACTATGACCTCAACATGAGCTTTGGAAGATATAAAATCCTCAGTCCATACCAGCTGAGTAGAGTTTTCAACCTGATTTATCTGGTGACTCTTATACTATGCTTTTGTTATTGAACATCACACTGTAGCCTAGTAATAAGTATCTAAATACAATTTACAGTGGTGCCAGAGATTGTCCTGTATACTTTCATATTGTGCTGGTTAATCTTGGTGTTGTCACTTGATTGGATAAAGAAGCACCTAAGAGATTAGTACAGGTCCTTCTGGGTGTATCTGCAAGGTAATCTAGAGATGACTAGAATGAATATGGGTGGTATCACCCCAAAGTCTGGAAGTCCAAAGGTAAAAAAAACACACAGTATTCTAGTATAGACATATTCTTGTCTGCTTCTTGGTTACCACACTGTCATCTTCCTGCCCCACAACATTCCCTATCCTGATGACTGAAATTTCTAAAAATATTTCTCTTTTATGTTGTAAGTTGTTTTGTTAGTTATTGTTCACAATGGATAAATATGACTAACACATGTACTGCTCTAAGTATTTTTAGCACATAACTCATTTATTCTTCACAACAACCCTATGCATTTGGTTTTGCTCTTTCTTATTCATCCTGTGAATAAATCATACATATGACTCTGTGAGAGATAAGCTGGGTGTATCCTCTTCATCAGTAAGTGCATCTTCCAGAGAAGTGCCTCCCACCAGTATGCACATCTAGTAAATCCCCATAAGATTTCTCAATGACTCTTCAAGAGGTCTAGGTTTTGAAGCCCAAATTGGAATCAAACATTGTAATTCCAATCTTAGGAACTCAAACCAATCTTTGATTCTCAAATCTAACCTATTCGTCCATCTTACTTTTCTAATTTTTTTTTTAAAAAAATGACACATCCACCTTTTAGCCATATTGGTCATTGTTCTTAATAACATTTTTAGTTATTTATTTAGATTGCATTGACCCCTCCCCCAACAGAGGAAGAGGAGGTGGAAAGATTAGGCTCTGTTATAAAGGAGATAGCAAGTGAGAGACCGTGAAACAGAGAAAGCCAGAGAAACTGAGTGCAGTCAGAAAAAAAGAAGGACTGCCCCACTCTTTCTAGAGGACAGAGGTCCAGGGTGTATGGGAGTGTGGGAGAGAGTCTCAGAATGTAGTCCAGCTGGCCTTCTATTTGTGATCCTTTTGCCTCTGCCTTCCAATGTGTTTGGGAAACATATATCCAGTAAGGTCCCAAGACTGAAAATAGATGAGGAACTTAAGCAAAACAATCACAAGAAAACAAATTACCCAAAACGTGAACACAAATGAGCTGAATAGATATGTTTAAAATACATGAAAAAATTCAACACCACCAATCTTCACGGAAATGCAAACTAATCCTACAGTGACACACATACACACCAGTTAGAATGGCTACTGTTAAAGACAGCAAGGGTGTTGGGAATGTCCTGAAACAGAAACCTCTGCACACTGATGGTGGAAATATAAATTGCTGTAGACACTATGGAAAATGGTATAGATAGATTTTTTTAAAAAAAAAAAATGGGCTGGGCGGCGGTGGCACACGCCTTTAATCCCACACTTGGGAGGCAGAGCAGGCGGATTTCTGAGTTCGAGGCCAGCCTGGTCTACAGAGTGAGTTCCAGGATAGCCAGGACTACAAAGAGAAACCCTGTCTTGAAAAAAAAAAAAAAAAAATTAAAAAATTAAAAAATGGAACTGCCATATGCTCTGATGTCTCTCTGTCTCTGTCTCTCTCATCTTGCTCTCTGTGTATATCTATCAAATATATAACACATAATATGTATAATTATATATGTATGGATATATATACATATATGTATGTATGAAACAAAGAAATAGAAATAGACATATCAAAGAGATATAGGTACATCCGTGGTCATCTCTTCATTATTGCTAAAATGTGTGAGCAACCTAAATGATCATCAACGGGTGAAAAGATAAGTGGTACATATACACAATGAAATACTATGAAGTAGCATTAAGAAGGTGAAATTCTGTCATTTATGACAATGTGAGCAGAACTGGAGTACATTATACTATGTGAAATAAGTTAGAGAAAGACAAATACTGCATGGTTTGGCTTATATATGGGATCTAAAAACAATAGATCTCATAAAAATGCAGAGAAGAAAGATGTATACACCCAAGGTGTATGGGGACAGCAAAAAATAGAGAAAGGACCAGAAGGAGAATCAAATCAGCTCTATTGATCTTTGCATTGCTCTATCCCATTTATATATTAAAAGTTTGCACTGAATATTAAATAAAGGTTAGTATGTCTTTTAAAGTCTGCTTTTCAAAGGTTTTCATTTCTTAGCTATGAAGAATATTGAAAAATAGAAAAATGAGAAGTCGTTATGTATCTGCTAGTATATACCAATATTGAAGATCACTTTGATCTTGAAAGAGCTGATATAAAATAAGTCTACATTTGAAAGATTTAAATAAAATTTTATTTAAAATTTTGAGAAATTGAGACATGCTCAGGAGGCAGAGGCAGACAGGCAGAGGCAGATGGATATGTGTGAGTTTAA
This sequence comes from Mastomys natalensis, assembly GCA_021653895.1. NCBI lineage: Eukaryota > Metazoa > Chordata > Mammalia > Rodentia > Muridae > Mastomys > Mastomys natalensis. The sequence goes on from JAJTUV010003033.1 coordinate 115,397, forward strand.
GATGAGCCTGGTCTACATAGTGAATTCTAGGACAGACAAAGCTACATAGTAAGACTTACATCCTCCCACCCGCCCACAGAAAGAGATAGTACAGGGGAAAATAACCTGTGGTTTTAGTGTACCACCACAGTAAGAGTATTTATGCTATTTACATGTGTACACAGTAAGGGAGTTGTGGCCTTATAAATTATGAGTTATTACACTCTTTGTTTCCCAATGTTCTTTTCAAAATTGTTTGTTTTATTTGATTTGATTAAGGCCATTTGAGAGATGAATCTTTTAATGTAAAATACAAGAACATTTATTAATGATAGTAACCTTAGCCAGTTTGCCAGAAAAAATTAGCCTTGAGAACAAATGTGACAAACCAAAAATAATTAAATTTTTTTGTAACCATTCTTCTTTGCTTAAGACTTAAATAATTTCCAGTCATTAAATATAGTTGGATTTCCAAAGAGTGGAAACATTTTCATTCTTACTGAGAACAATCTTCCAATTGTTGTGTCTTTGCATCCATAAGAGCAAAACCTTCTGTGTTTGATACATGGTGAAGAAATATTATGTTTTCATCTGGTGAGCATAGGTCTGTTTCCACACATCGAGTTTGTATGGAGGACGGATTATGCTTCTCCTTCTTGTATTCTTCTTGAAACAAGACCCTGTCTTGTTCTCCAAGATCCTTTTTCAGTCCTCTCACAGTATCATGGTGCTTCCCAGATTCACTTTCATAAGCTATAGAAATCATAGTTGCCTACCCTTCGGTCTCCACATTGAAAATTTATTTCACTCAGGGGCCAATTTAGGGAAAATGCAAGCGTGTGCATTTTGAAAAGATTTGTTCCTTGACTTTTAACAAAAGCTTCCTTTTTGTGTGTGTTGAAAAGCCATTTACTATTAAATTTTTGATTAAGTTCAAATTTCCGTGATGAGGACTAATGAAAGATGAAAGGCATCGAAATCAAAGTGAAATGCAATTGGAAATTGTTAAATGTGTAGAAATGTGCACAAGGAGAATTCTATTTAATGGTAAATACATGATTTGATGTTGGCCCTAGCCTTAGTGCACCCTGCTGTCTTAGAGGCATTAGCAGACACTGAAATCTGTGGTGTGCAAATTGCTGCTGGTCTTTTTTTTTCATATCTTTTTTTAAACATGGAGATAAACAACAAGTGGAGTACAAAATGTTGAGTGTTTTCAATTTACTGGTCCCAGGAATATTTTTACCCTGTGAAGGTTAGAAAGGGCAAATCAGAAAACAGGGGAATAGTGGATGGCCACTGTAGCTGGCAAATCTAGCCCCATAATCATAGCAGTCATTAACAGTAAGTGCTAACATTTCTAAAGGGCTTACCATGTGCGACATCCTTAGGAAATTGCCTTACATCCATTTCCTTCTTTGATCTTGCCTGACAACTGCCTGTGAGGTGTCATTTTGCAGACCAGAGTTGTCACACAGTTGATCTTTGACTTTCAAACTCCCTTTGATTTGATTGTAGAGACATTGCCTGTACTCGATTTTTAGTGATTTTTGGAATTCATGGTTATCTGTCCTTACAATGGATGACTCTACTGGGCTCTGAAAAGGGCTAAAAGCATGGGGAAGACATTTTGTAAGCTGGGAGATATATAAGCTAGGCTAAGATTTGCTTCTGGAACTTGCAATGTTGCTACCACTGGGGTCCCACTCAGGGCTTTTGTGGCTCAAAGAGGAAGTGCCAGTCAAGGTGATGGAGTGCTTTGGAAGGCTTTGAAATGATTAGCACCTTTCAATCTTGCAACAAATCCCTGGAAGTTGGTACTACTGTTATCCTTATATCTAACTAAAGTTCAGAGATGTTAATTTCCATGTCTGTGTTTGTACCTCTGGTAAGCAGCAGAGTGGGGGTTTGAACCTAGGCAATCAGGATATAGCGGCTTTGTTATATTGCTTCTCAGTACAGAGGTTTGAGTTTCCTTTCTCTCGTGCTTTTTCTTCTCAGCTACCCCTTAGTAAGTGTGCTATGCTAGCAAACTCCCCAAATCCCTTGGCTTTTATATCATTAATGACTTCCCACTTGGTTTCTTCAGTGTTCTGGTGCTCCTTTATCATCCTTCACCCTGACTCATTTGATATTACTTATGGCAAACACCATCTTTTCACATCCCTAATATTTTTTTCATAAATTATTCCATTTTGACTTGGGAAGCGTCTTAGTCAATGCTCTATTGATGTGAAGAGGCAATGTCCATGGCACCTCTTATAACAGAAAACATTTAATTGGGCTGGCTTCCAGTTTCAGAGGTTTAGTTCATTATTGTCATGACAGAGGCAGACAGATCTCTGTGAGTTCAAGGCCAGCCTAGTCTACAGAACAAGTTCCAGGGTAATCAGGGCTACACAGAGAAAACCTGTTGGAGGGGTTGTTTATATTACATAAATGAAAGGAGGAAGGTGAGCAGTTTGCCTAATGTCTCATACATACAACCATTTCATAGCAAAGTGAACTAGATTCTAGGTTCTCTCATTCTTCTTTTTCTTTTTTTTTTTTTTTGGTTTTTTATTGGATATTTTATTTATTTACATTTCAGATGTTATCTGCGTTCCCCATCCCCCCAACACCACTCCCCCCCCGTTCTCTCATTCTTAATCTAATGTTCTTTTCCATTGGATCATCTGAGAGAATTCATGAATTTAACTACTTGTTTACCTGTTACTATTGTAACAATACATTGTGTTCATATACAAGGCACTGGGGATAAGTAAGGTCAGTATAAAACTGTATCCAAGGATCTGATATCACAAGTGAGATGAGGTTTCACAACAAAGAACTGAACAACAGCACAGTCACATATACTAAGTGGTCTGCTCAGGCCACATAGGATATTTGAGAGTGGATGCCTAGCATCAAAGACCTTTAGTAGGAAGGTGGTTTTGAATTTGGCATATGAGGGTGTGAAGAAGTGAGAGACAGGAACTGAAGGAACATTTTCCAAGCTGTGGGCATTATGTACACTAATGTGTCTATATTGATATTTGTCATGCCATTGGAACAGATGGAAGCACAGTATTTGCCAAGTGTGCTGTGTCAGTGGAGGAAGAATCTTACACCTCAAAGGCAAGCATTCCAGGAATTTCAACTGCAGTGTGTCTACCCTCAGTTGAGTACAGAAGAGAAGACTCAAGAGTTTCAGATACTTATAAGAATCTCATGATGGTCAGCTCCAAGTTATGGCAGTGTGGTCAATGTGGGTATACTACTAACATGCTCATGGAGATGAAAATGGAGGCCATTTCCAGAAGAGCCATGCTATGGCAGATATGATTGAAGAGACAACTTATAGTGAGATAATGAAGGATTTTTGAATTTTCTTCTGTAAGACAAGGGAAATAGATAAAATACATATAGCATTATTTTAGGAAGGTCTTGTCACTAGCATGGATGACAGAATGTAGGGGAAAAAAGTAGTTGGTAGGTTATTACCATCTACCATCATAGTATCTTAATCTAGAGAGGCTATAACAGAAGCAAAATAAAGGTAGGCAGAATAGAGTTATATTGTAGAAGTGAAAATGATATGGTTTGGGGGCAGACAAGATGGCTCACCCATGAAGATATCTGGTGCCTAGCCTGATGATCTAAGTCTCATCCCTGGGATTCACATATTGGAAGGAACAAAACTACTGCAAGTTGTCTCCTGACCTCCACATGTGTTCTGTGTCACGCACATGCACACACACACATGCATCACAATATAATTCATTCCTTTACATCCTTTGGGAGTTAGATGAAGTATTCCTGTCTGACTGTCATATTTGAATTGGCAAGTCCTCAATACTCCATACACCAGCTCCCTGTTTTATTTCTCTATACTTTAAAAACTACTTCTTGCCGGGCGGTGGTGGCGCACGCCTTTAATCCCAGCACTTGGGAGGCAGAGGCAGGCGGATTTCTGAGTTCGAGGCCAGCCTGGTCTACCGAGCGAGTTCCAGGACAGCCCGGACTACACAGAGAAACCCTGTCTCGAAAAAACCAAAAAAAAAAAAAAAAAACTACTTCTTATTATATAATTTTCTATTCTTTGGACTCTCTCTGATTCTGCTGGAACAAGGTCCTCCAAGTGTGTTTTTATTAGTTTGTTTGTTTTACTTTTTTTGTAAATATTTATGATAGGAAACATTTTGGGCTTTTTGAGCATCCAGTCTCTAACTTAACTGTTTAACTTTGTCATTGATACAGAAAAGCATCCACAAATAATATACATGAGAATGATATGTTGGTGTTTCAATAAGACTGTATTTGCTATAATAGGTGGCAGGCCAGATTCAAATGTCAGGAGCTAATGTGTTGATGCTTACTATAGTATAAATTGTAGTAAGACAAAAGAGTTTTGTTTACTGCCATATATCCAAGAAATGTTGAGAACAGTGCTGTCACATAGTAGGCAGCTAATATAGTTTGAAATTATCAAATTAATGAGAGACTGGAGACCTGCAGAATCAAAGCAATTATAATAGCAGCACGGATGGCACAGAGTCTTGAGCAAGAATGGGCTTTGGTTAGATTTATAGCATATCAACTCTCCTTCCTCCCATCCCCTCTCATCCCTACACTATCACTTAAGCATGTTCTGTGAAGTAAATAAAAGTCATTTTCATTGCCTATGCAACTCTCCTGGTGTGTGAAATTTCATTTGACTTCTTTTAATGTTGTCATTTGTCTACTCAATCCTCCTGACTCAGGCTCTCTAATAACAATAATAACTCAAACGGTCGGCACTAAAACCAGAATGCTGAAATCGGTGTTTTTTAATTAATTTAAAGCAAGTGTTAGCAATAGCTCCTATTGACAACTCTATAGTTTTTTTTTTTTTAACACTTCGGCACATTTTGAAGGACTCTCAGAAGTTAAGTAACTGTTACTGCTATGATATGAGGTGTTATTTTCCTTCCATGCATTTGATGTGAATGGTTTGTTCTGATAAATGTTAGCTTTCAAATACTCCCAACAGTAGGAAACACGTGGTAAGAAATATGCTAAATTAAGAATTCATTTATCTTTCACTGGGTCTCATACAGGCTCTAAAGTTTTCAAGCGGTCATATATACCACCTTGTTGAAAAGTCTCTTCAGCTCATTTACTAAATCATATGGTCTTTCGAATGTTGCTAGCATCTACAGAGCCTTCACTAAATATGTGGTGGTATACAGAGGGCTTTCATTGACTAGCCCATTTAACTCTTACTATCTAGGGGGAAGGGCATTTTATTATCATTATTCTACTGATGAGTGCTCTGAGGTGCCCAAAACTGAAATGACTTGCTTCAGCTGGCACAGCCAGCAAACTAAGGAATTTTCTATTTACAAAGAAGTTGGTGAGAAAGTGGGCATGGCGCTTTGAATTCGGGGTCCTGAAAAACAAAAACGGTGCCTATAGATTAGAGACTTAAAAGGACATGACCCTCACTTAATTCTAGACTTATTAAATAAGTAACAAGTAGGGAAGGGCATGCGATTCTGAAGTACTTCAGATGGTTATAAAAACTTTCCCCATGGAAATGGGATAAGCTGCCCACAGGAAAATGTTTACTAATAAAGAACCTCCCTCTGTGTCAATAAACAGCATTGCTTAATGTAGTCGCTGGAAAACAGCATTGTAGCTTTGGAAGGGCTGTGGTTGGAAAGCCCATAGAAAACTATGAAAGAGGTTATACCATTACATGTGCAAACAAGTTACTTGGCCCTTGTAGAAACAAACATAAAAATAATTAGAGGGAGAAGTTGTCTTTCTTCATCTGTGCCCTGACTTGCTGGTGCATTTACTGTCTTTTTTGATAGGGGGATGAGTCGTTGTGCCAGATTGCATAAACTATATGACTCCATCTTTTCAGATCATTTCACACCCTATACCATCTCTTCAGGCATCAGTAACAAAAGCCAGCACGTAATGAGAGCCTACTCAGAGACAAGCAATTTATATGAATTATCTCATTTCATCATCACAGTTAGCCTGTGATTTCATAGGCGTTTATTAGAAACCCCATTTTCTGATGAGTGGGCTGAAGCTCAGAAAAGTTATGTGAGTTACCCAAGCGACTAAAATGACATGGGGGTTATATGAGTTTTCTGTAACTGGTAGAACAAAGGACTCTAAACTCTATGGTTGAAAACAGCAGCAATTTACTCTCCCACCGTTCTAGAGGCTAGAAGTCTAAGACCATGGTGTTGGTGGCACCATGGCATCTCTAAAGACTCAAGGGGGATTCTGTTCTGTGCCTTTTCTTAACCTTTGTTAGGTCCCAATATTGCTTGGCTGGAGTAATGTCTGCCACCATTTTCACAAGATCTCTTTCTTGGTAGCAATGTCCTCTTTTTCATGAGGACACCCATTGGATTTAAGACCTCCTTTTATACTGATAGTGCCAATACAGATCCTTACTGTAATTGTATCTGCAAAGATGCCTATTCCAAATCCCCAGTTGGGCACATCTTTGAGAGACACCCTTTAACCCAGTACAAGTCACCTAGACTGTCAATATTTATTTGTTTGTAAGATGTTGGACTTTCCACTAGAGTAGACTGTCTCTACAGAACAGTCTTTTGTGATTATTTGGTTTCCTCAGTAGATTTCCTACAGTGAAGATTGACATGAGTGAACTTTACAGCTAACCATCAAGATGAATTAATAAGCTGAGTTTTGGCTTCTGAAATATTGCTGCAAGTGTTTACATTGTATTCAGTGTGTCCTCCAGAGTTTGATCGTTCCCTGGCTAAAACTGACAAAAATTTTTATTTGGAACTTGAAAAATTGAGGATTGATCTCTGTATAAAGACCAATATTCCTCTGAAGTTTGCACATACCAAAGACCCCTGGCCATGGCCATGTCTTTAGTATGTAAATGGCTATGAATTACTGAAATATCATAAATTCTTGAGGACATTTTTAATCATTAAAGGCTTACAGGAATTTTATACCTATCTATGTATTAAATACCATAGATCCCTCATAGCTCCTATACTGTGCACTTCCAGACCTAGCTAGCAACATCAAGTTACAGGAAAGATTTCTCTAAGCATGCATTACCACCTTAAGATGAAGATGCTCTAGAAAAAAAAAAGGAAATACAGAAACAAGACTTCCTATGCCTCTGAGTTGGTATGACCAGCTGACCATTTGACACTGCCTATCCAACACCTTGATAATGAAAATAATATTCCTAGAAATGTGTTTCTCCAATCAGTTCCACAGGGTTTCATCCAGGGAACCTGTTAAAACGTAAACTCCCTGCTCTTAATATCAGGTTCACTGAATTAATTACTTCTAAAGATGGGGGTCTAGGAATCTACTCTTTAAAGCCAGTAACTAGAGACTCAAGTAATTCATACACACACAACACACACACACACACACACACACACACACACACACACACACAAAGAGAGAGAGAGAGAGAGAGAGAGAGAGAGAGAGAGAGAGAGAGAGAGAGAGATCCAACTCCCAAATGCTCATTTACAATCTCAGTCAATAACCAATGATAGTATTGAATCACTACATCATTAAGTATGGGCTTTAGTTCATATGATTATCATTTCACGTGGCTTTATTTAAATCAAAGCAAAAATAATTGAGGCAAGATTTCTTAATCTCACAATTCTAAAGCAATGTATGTAATGGTTTTTTAAGGAGACTACAATAACCACTCCTTAATATCTTGAATTCATCTCTAAAGTCTCTTTTCACTCCAACATTCTGATCCTAGAAATATTCCTGGGGCTTCAAATACGCTTGTAACAAACACATTACTTGTTGCAAAAGAGACGTATTTCCCTTCTGGGTAATGAGTTTCTTAAAAGAGAATGTTTTCTCATAACATATTCCTTCTTTAGTACTTTGAAGAGTGAGACAATATATGCACATACCAAACATCATTCGCCTGATACAAGGAAGTGGTTAATAAATGTTCATGCTGCCTCTGCCACGCTGCTACAAGAATATCTCTTGAATTATTGAAAGTATAAAATTGGAGAACTGCCTCCAAGTGAAAACTAGGGAATCAGCTGCATTGACAATATTGTGTTTATCTGACTTTAGGCAAACAAGATAGAACCCACATCTCTGTAGTCTGGCTCAGTGACAGAACATTGAATTAGTTTGGGAAAAGCATGAGTTGCTGACAAATTTTGTTTTAGAAAAAAAAAAAAAAAAAAAGAGCTGTGGCGACTCCAACCCAGCAAATGTCATGTCCTCAAACTCAGTTTCTAATCCCCAACATGCTTTCTGAATTAGCGTTTCTCAGAGTTCATTCCATGGTGTACTAGTCTCTGGGAATGGATCTTGATAGTTTTTACAGAAATGAGCTCTGTGAACAAGTAATGTTGTCAACCATTGCATGAGTCAATATGTTTTCCCAGCTGCCAGGATATTTGGAGTCCTTACTATGTTAACCGGTAATGTGAACCTTCTAGAAGAGGCTGGAGCACACAGTTTTAATGTTTTACTTTTTTTTTTTTGCTTAGTCCCAAGGATAGTGATCAGGGACTAGTGTGAGAAACACAATTATGAGAAAACTGCTCTAAGGTAAGTAGTGACTCCTATTTGCTAAGAAATAAGGATGCTTTTAGGCCATAACTGATAAAACTTAACAGGAAATCAATTACCTCCTGAATGCTAGAGTACTGTCCTTTAGCCTGCCAGTGGTCCCACTTTCCTCTTTGCACAGCTCAGATTCCTTGTGCATCACTACAGTCATGTTTGCATCTCCCTTAGACCATCCTGACCTCTCTGCCTCCATATGAAAATGACCTTGCTTTCTGCCTGACAGGGAAAACAGAACCAGTCAGAAAAGAACCTCCGTTACCACTGTTTTCATATTTGTACCACAAGCTCTGCCTCTTCTCTTCTCATCATGCTTGATCCCTCTATTTGGATACTACAAGCCTCCCCTTTAATTTAATGAAGGTCTAATCACTTTGCCTCCTGTGACATCAACACATTTCCTATTATTTTAATCAACATCTTAACCTAGAATGAAAAACAAGATTTACAAACGTTTTCCCTCAAAGCAGCTTCATTTCTCTTCCCTTCAAAGCAAAAATGCTAGAAGGAGTTATCTCACCTCATTGGTCCCAGTTTCTCTTCTGCCTTTTTCATTTGAGCCCTCACTAATCAGATATACGCTATCATCCATTTACATGGAGGACTCACACCCTGGCTAACAAAGATAACTCCTTAGTGTTAAATCCAGTGGTCATTTCTCTACTTTTATATGATCCAACAGTAGCACTTAATACCATTGCTTACTCCTTCCTTGAAACGATGCTCCCCACCCCCCCCCCACTTGACTTCTGGAACATCACACATTTCAAGCTCTCCTCTTACTTCAAAAACTAGTCTGATTTAGTAGCCTGTATAGGCTAAGTAAATGACAAATATCTAAGAAGACATGTTTTATTTGCTTCAAACATCATACAATTTATATATGTCTCAAATGGTATTCTACTAACCTGGTAGATTGTTTCAGTGGATGGTCCCACATCCATGCACATATAGCAGCACTTACTATATTTAGTGGGTTATCAAAAAATAATGATATGAAATTGAGAGGGAGGCATGTTGGGGAGGATATGAGGAGCTGGAGGGGAAATGGTGGGTAGATATGATCATATATTTAAGCTTGTAATTTTTTATTAAAAAAGGTCATTAAAATATGTAAATGATGTTTTTCCAAGGCAACATTATTCTTTCCTTATTGATCAGCAGTCATTTTTTTTTAAATTATCTTTTCCCCCCCCTTTTTTTTTTTTTTTTTTTTTTTCCCCCCTTTTTTTTTTTAAAAAAAAAAAAAAATTTTTAAAAAAATTAAAAACCCTTTTTCCCCCCCCTTTTTTTTTTTTTTCCCCCCCAAAAACGGGGGGTTTTAAAAATTTTCCCTTTTTTGGGGGGTTTTTTCCCCAAAAAAAAAAATTTTTTTTTTTTTTTTTTAAAAAAAAAAAAAAAACCCCAAATTTTTTTTTCCCGGGGTTTTTTTTTTAAAAAATTTTTTTCCCCCCTTTGAAAATCCCCCCCCCCCCCCTTTTTTTTTCCCTTAAACTTTCCCCCCCCCCATTTAAAAAAATTTTTAAATTTAAAAAAAAAAAAATTTTTTAAAAAATTTTTTTTAAAAAAAACCAAAAATTTTTTTTAAATTTTAAATTTTAATTTTTGGGGGGTTTTCCCCCCCGGGTTTTAAAAAAACCACTTCCGAAGGGGGGAACAAAAATTTTTTGGGAAAAAAAAAAAGGGGGGGGAAAGGGGGGAAGGGGGGGGAAAGGGGGGGGGGGAAAAAAAATTTTTTAAAAAAATTTTTTTTTTTAAAAAATTTTTAAAAAAAAAAAAATTTTTTTTGGGGGGCTTTTTTCCCCAAATTTTTTTTTAAATTTTTTTTTAATTTTTTTTAACCATTTTCCCCCAAAAAAATTTGGGGTTTTTAAATTCCCCCCCCCTTTTTTTTTTCCCAAAAAAAGGTTTTTAATTTTGGGTTTTTTCCCCCCCCCCCAAAACCCCCCCCCCCCACCCTTCCCCCCCCCCAAAAAAAGGGGGCCCCCCCCTTTAAAAAAACCCCCCCAAAAAATTTTTTTTTAAAAATTTTTTTTGGTTTTTTTTCCCCCCCCCCTTTTTTTAATTTGTTGGGGTTTTTTCCCCCCCTTTTTTCCCCCTTTCCCCTTTTTTTTTATTTTTCCCCCCCCCCCCCCTTTTTTTTTGGTGAAAAAAAAAACCCCCAGGGGGCCTTTTTTTCCCCCCCAAAAGGGGTTTTTTGGGGGGTTTTTTTTTTTTCCCCCCCCCCCAAAAAGTTAAAAAAAAAACCCCCCCCAAAAAAAAACCCCCCCCAAAAACCTTCCCCCCAAAAAAAATTTAAATTTTTTTTTTTTTAAAAAATTTAATTGCCAGGGTATATTAAAACTTATTTTCTTACTGTCTATCTCCATCACATGCTTTTAGGAAGGGGGGGAGCTTTTCCCTTTTGTCACTGTTATATTTCCAAAACAACCTACTGGCCCGGTAGGAATAATGGGACTGGGTAAAATTTTTTTTTAAAATTGACAAAACTTTATTGTTAAATGCAGTGTGGGTTCTAATATTGCTGGGGTTTTTTGGGGGACATGGATGTTTTCCCAAATTTTTAAAAACGAAAGTCAAAATAAAAGGGTAACCCAGAAATATAAACTCAACCCCAAACCTCCCCCCAAAAACCAGGGGGTTTAAAATGGGAAACTACCCCAGAAAGTCACTTTTAAAAAGTGAAAACCCCCCTTTTGGGAAAACCTTTTTTTTTCCAAATGCAAAAACCCGAAAAAAGGGTTAGAGGAAACACAGGGAAAAAAAATTAGTTGCCCAAATCCATCAAATGAAAGGGGGTTTTTCCCTTCCAAAGAAAATAAAGGGGATTTGGGAAAAAAAGGAAAAAATGGCCCAAAATATTTGTTTTTCTCAAGTCTGGGCGGGGGGTGGTAAAAAAAAAAAAAAACGCCTCCCCAGCACTTGGGGGGCCAAAAGGGAGGCGGGATTTCTGAGTTCGAGGGGCCGGCCCCGGTCCCAACCGGTGGAAATTTCCCGGGGCCAAACCAGGGTACACAGAAAGGAAAAACCCCGTTTGATAATCAAAAACAAAACAAAACAAAAAAAAAGATATTGTAATTTTCTCCAAGATGTTAAAATGGAGACAGTAAATAGCTCAAGGCCAACTCATGGGGTTTTTTGTTTAAAAAGGTTTTCCCCCAGAAAAAATTGTTTAAAAAAAAAAAAAACTATAAAAATATTTTTTACATATACCAATAAGCACAAAGGGAAAACCCTTTGCTTGATGCAATTGCAATGGTTTTTAAAAAAAGGGTTTATTTGGGCAGGTTTAAAATACAAATATACTCAGGGGAGAACAAGCAAAATTTCAAAAATTGGGGTTTAGAGCATCAAGAAAAATTGCTAGCATGTTGAACACTACATGGTCATGTGAAAATTGGGGAAAAAACCATAAACTCCATTTAAACCCCAAGTCCTACAAGGACAAAACAGGAAGGAAATTTTGCTCATTAGAAAAAATAGCTTAAAAGTTTTCCAGAACCCCAAGAAAACATGAAAACCTTAGGTTAAGGTTTTTTATATCAATCCTAATTAGAAAAAAATAAAAAACAAAAAACGTTTCCCTGTGATTTTCCCTCACGGGGTAATGAAGAGAGGGAAGGGGGGAAATAGTGGAAACCGGGTAGAAAACCAAAAAAATGAAGCAAACCCTTTCTGTAGGACAGATTTTTTTGAAGTGGAATGTCTGGAAAAAAACGGATACAAAAAATCAATTTCAATGGTGAAATTTAAAAAAGTGAATCACGGGCTTAATCATATTTTTCTTCTTTTTCCAAGGTCCCCCCCCCTTTTTAAGGAACCCTTAATTTGTTTTTAGATGGGCCCCAAGTAAAAAACCCCGGGAGGGGCCCCCCTTTCCTTTCCCCCGCCCCAAAAAAATTTTTTTTTTTAAAAAAAAGGGGAAAAAAAAAAACTTTTTTTTTTTTTTTCCCCCCCAAAAAAAAAAAAGGAAAAAAAAAATTTTTCCCCCCCCCCCCAAAATTTTTTTTGTTTTTTAAATTTTAAAAAAATTTTTTCCCTTTGGGATTAACCCCCCGGAAAAAAAAAAACCCCAAAAAAAACCATTTTTTATTTTTTCCCAAAAAAAAAATTTTAAAAAAAAAAAAAATTTTTTCCTTTCCTTTTTTTCCCTTTTTCCCCCCCCCCCCCAAAACCCCATTTTTTTTTTTTAAAAAAAAAAATTTTTGCCCCAAAAAAGGGGAAAAAAAAGGATTTTTGGGGGGAAAAAAATTTTTTAAAAATTTTAAATTTTTTTTTTTTTTTGGGGTTTTTAAAAACCAAAAAAAACCCCCCCCTTTTTTTTAAAAAAATTTATGGGAGGGGGGTTTTAATTTTTTCCCCGGGGGGGGGGGGAAAGGGGAAATTTTAATTTTTTTTTTTAAAAATTTTTTTTGGGAAAAGGGGTTTTTTTTGGGGTTTTTTTTTTTTTCCCCGGGGAAAAAAATTTTTTTTTTTTGGGGGGGGTTTTTTAAATTTTAACCCTTTTTTTTGGGTTTTTTTTTTTTTAAATTTTTTTTAAACCCCCCAAAAAAAGGGGGGCCCCCCCCCCCCTTTTTCCCCCCCCCCCCGGCCCTTACCCCCCCCCCCCCCCCCCCCCCCTTTTTCCCGGGGTTTTTCCCCCCCCTTTTTTTTTTTTTTTTAAAAAAAAAAGGGGGGATTGCAAGGGGTCCCCCCTTTTTCCCCAACATTTTTTTTTTCCCCCTTTTTTTTAAAAAATTTTTTTTTTTTTTTTGGGTTTTTTTTTTAAAAATTTTTTGGGAATAAGAAAAATTTTTTAAATTTTCCCCCCCCTTTTAAGGGGGGGGGTTTTTTTTTTTCCCCCCAATTTTCCAAGAACCCCCCCCCCAAAAAAAAGGGGAAAATTTTTTAAATTTTTTTTTTTGGGAAAAATTTTTTTTTTTTTGGGTTTTTTTTTCCCCAAAAGGGGGCCTTCCAAAAAACCCCCAAAAAAATTAAAATTTTTTTTTTAAAAAAAAAAAAAAAAAAATTTTTTTAAAAAAATTTTAAATTTTTGGGGGAAAAAGGGTTTGGGAAAAAAAAATAAAAAAAAAAGGCCCCAGAAAAAAAAAACCCCAAAAAAAAGGGGGCCCCCAAAAAAAAAAAAAATTTTTAAATTTAAAAAAAAACCCCCCGGGGGAAAAAAAAAAAATTTTTTTCCCCCCCCCCAAAAAAATTTTTTAAAAAATTTTTTTGGGGGGGGGGAAAAAAATTTTTCCCCCCCGGGGGGGAAAAAAAAAAAAAAAAAAAACCCCCCCCCAAAATTTTTGGGGGTTTCCCCCCAAAAAAAAACCCCCCCGGGGGGGCCCCAAAAAAAATTTTTTAAAAAAAAAAAAAAAAGAAAAAACCCCCAAAAAAAAAACAAAAAACCCAAAAGGGTTTTTTTTTAAAAACCCAAAAAAAATTTTTAAAAAAAATTTTAAAAAAAAAATTAAAAAACCAAAAAAATTTTGAAAGGAAATTTTAAAATTGTTTCCCCAAAAAAAAACCCCGGGAAAAAAAAAAAATTTTAAGAACCGGGGAAAAAAAAGGAAAAAATGGGGAAAATTGGCAAAAAATTTAAACCCAAAAAAAAAAAACCCGGAAAAAAAAAAACCCCTAAAAAAAAAAAAAAAAACCCAAACCCCCAAAAAAATTTTTTAAAAAAAAAAAAAAATTTTTTTAAAAAAAAAAAATTTTTTTTTTTTTTAAAGGGGGGGCCCCCTTTTTTTTTTTAAAAAAAAAAAAAAATTTTTGGGGATTTTTTTAAAATTTAAAAAAAAAAAAAAAAATTTTAAAAAAAAAAAACCCTTTTTTTTTTTAAAAAAAAATTTTTTCCCCGGGGGGCCCCCCCCGGGGTTTTTTTGGGGCCCCAACCTTTCCACCTTTTTTTTTTTTGGGGGGCCCCCCAAAAAAATTTTTTTCCCTTTTTTTAAAAAACCCCCGGTTTTTAAAAAAATTTTAAAAGTTTAAAACCCCCCAAAAAAAAAAAAAAAAATTTTTAAAAGGGGGCCCCCCCCAAAAAAATTTTTTTTAAAAAAAACCCAAAAAAAAGGGGTTTAAGCGGGAAAAAAAGGGGGTGGGGGAAAAGGGGGGGAAAAAAAGGGGGAAGGGGTTTTTTGGCCCAGGGGGGAAAAAAGGGGGGAAAAAAAAAAAAGGGGGGGAGAAAAAAAAAAAAAAGGGGAAAAAAAAAAAAAGGGGAAAAAAAAAACCCCCCTTTTTCCCCCTTTTTTTCCGGGTAAAAATTAAAAAATTCCGGAAACCGGGGGGAAAACCCCCCAAAAAATTTTTTTAAAAAATTTTTTTTTAAAAAAATTTTTTTTTAAAAAAAAAAGGGCCCAAAAATTTTAAAAATTTTTTTTTTTTTTTTGTTTTTTTTTTTTTTTTTTTTTTTTTTTTGGGGCCCCCCAAAAAAAAAACAAGAAAAAAAAGGGGGGGGGTTTTAAAAGGGGAAAAAAAAAAATTTTAAAAAAAAAACCCCAAAAACAAAAAAATTTTTTCTAGTCTGAGTTTCCCCCTTTTAAACCATGCAACTTTAAAATTTTCCCCTTTGGGGACCTTTTTTAAAAAATTCAAAAGGGGGGAAAATTTTTTTTTTTTTTTTTTTCCTTTTTTTTTTTTTTTTTCCTTTTTTAAAAAAAAAAAGGGGGGCCCCCCCAAAAATTTTTTAAAAACAAAAAAAAAGGAAACCCCGTCCCCCCCCAAAAAGGCCCCCCAAAAAAAAAAAAATTTTTAAAAAAAAAAAAAAACCCCCAAAAAAAAAAAAATTTTTTTTTTTTTTTAAAATTTTCTTTTTTTTTGGGGAAATATTTTTTTTTTAAAAAAAAACAAGTTTTTTTAAAAAAAAAAGGGGGGTTTTCCCCCTTTTTTTTTTAACCGCCTTTTGGGGTTTTAAAAAATTTTTTAAAAAACCCCCAAAAAAAAATTTTTTTTTTTTTTTAAAAAAAGGGCCAAAAACCCCTTTTAAAATTTTTTTTCAAAAATTTTTAAAAAAAAGAAAAATTTTTTTTTAAAAAAAAAAAACCCCCAAAAAAAAGGGTTTTTTTAAAAAAAAAAACCCTTTTTTTTAAAAATTTTCCCCAAAAAAAAAAATTTTTAAAGGGGAAAAAAAACCCTTCCCAAAAAAAAAAAAAAGGCCCCCAAAAAATTTTTAAAAATTTTTTTAAAAAAATAAAAAAGGGGGGGGGGAAAAAAAGGGGGAAAATTTTTTTTTTTTTTGGGCCCCCCCCCCAAAAAAATTTTTTTTTTTTTCCCCCAAAATTTTTTTTTTTTTTTAAAAATTTTTAATTTTTTGGAAAATTTTCCCTTTTAAATTCCCAAAAATGAACCCCCAAACCCCCCAAAAAAACCCCCTTTTTGAAAATTTTTCCCTTTTAAAAATTAAGGGGTTTTTTTTTTTAAAAAAAAGGGGGGGAAACCAACCCATTGGGGAAAAGGGTTTTTCCCCCTTTTTAAAAAAAAAAAAATGGGAAAAAAAAATCAAAAAAAAAAGCAAAAAAAAGAAAAACAAAGGCAAAACCCCCCTTTTTTTAAAAATAAAAAAAAAAAAAAATTTTTTTTTTTTACCAAAAAAAAAAAAATTTTTTTAAAATTTTTTTTTTCCCCCAAATTTTTTTTTTTAAAAAAGGGGGAATTTTTAAAAGAAAAAAATTTTTTTTTTTTTTTTTTTTTTTTTTTTCCCCCCCCCCCCCCCCCCCCCCCCCTTTTTTTTTTTTTTAAAAAAAGGGGGGGTTTTTTTTGGGGGAAAAAAAGGGGGGGGTTTTTTTCCTTTTTTTTTTAAAAAAAAAAAAAAAATTTTTTTTTCCTTTTTTAAAAATTAATAAAAACCCCTTTTTTTTCCCCCAAAAGGGCCCGGGGGAAACCCCCCCCCCCCGGGGCCCCCCTTTTTTTAAAAAAAACCCCCCTTTTTAAAAAAACCAAAAAAAACCAAAAAATTTTTACCCTTTTTTTTCCCCCCAAAAAATTTTCGGGTTTTGGGTTTGGGAAAAAGGGGGGGGGGTTTTTTTTTTTAAAAAATTTTGGGGAAAAATTTTAAAAAAACCCCCAAGTCCCCCATTCCTTTTTTGGGGCCCGTTTAAAAAATCCTTTTTTTTTTAAAGGGGGGTTTTTTTTTTTAAAAGAAAAAAAAAATTTTCCCCCCCCTTTAAAAAAAAATTTTTTTTAAGGGGGAAAAAAAAAACCCCCCGGGGTTTTCCCCCCCCCCTTTTTAAAATTTTAAAGGGGGTTTTCCCCCACCCGGTTTTTTCCCCAAAAAACCCCCGGGGGGAAAGGAAAAAAAAAAAAACCCCCAAAAAAAAGGAAAAGGGTTTCCAAAATTTTTTTTTTTTTTTTTTTTAAAAAAAAAAAAAAAATTTTTTGGGGGGAAAAAAAAAAAAATTTCCCCCCTTTTTTTTTCCGGGTTTTTTAAATTTTTGGGGGGGAAAACTTTCCTTTCCCCCAAAAAAAGGGTTTTTTTTCCCCCCCTTTTTTTTAAAAATTTTTTTTTCCCCTAAATTTTTGGGGCCAACCCCCCCAAAAATTGGGCCTTTTTTTAAAAAAAACCCTTTTTTTCCCTTTTTTTTAAAAAAATTTTTTCCCCTTTTTTTGGGGCCCCCCCCTTTTAAAAATTTTTAAAAAAATTTTTTTAAAATTGTTAACCCAAATTTTTTTTTAAAAAAAAAAAGGCCCAAAAAAAAATCCAATTTTCCCCCCCGGGGGGGGGGTTTTTTTTCCCCCAAAAAAATTTAATTTTTTTTAATTTTTTTTCCGGTTTTTAACCCACCCCCCCCAAAAAACCCCCCCCTTTAAAAAACCCCCCCCAAAACCCAAAACCCCCAAAAAATTTCCCCCCCCCACAAAAACCCCCCCCCCCCCCCCCCCCCAAAAAAACCCCCTTTTTTTCCCCGGTTTCCTTTTTTTTTTCCCCCCCTTTTTTTTTTTAAAAAAAAAAGGAAAGGTTTCCCCAATTTTAAAATTTCCCCAAAAATTTTTTCCCCTTTTTCCCCCCTTTTAAAAAAAAAAAAACCCCTTTTTAAAAATTTTTAACCCTTTTTTTTTGGGTTTTTTTTTTTTTGGGGCCCCCCCTTTTTTTAACCCCTTTTTATTCCCCACTTTTTCCCCCTTTTTTTTTTTCCTTTTCCCCCCCCCCTTCCTTTTTTCAAACTTTCCAATTCCCCCTTTTTTTAAAAACCCCCCTTTTTTTTTTTTTCTTTTCCCCCCCCCCCCAAAAAAACCCCCCCCCCTTTTTCCCCCCCTTTTCCCCCGGGAAAAAATTTTAAACCCCCCAAAAAAAATTTTTTAAAAAAATTTTCCCTCCCCCCCCCAAAAAAAAACTTTTGGGAAATTAAAATTTTCCCCCTTTTTTTTGGCCCCCCAAAAAAAAAATTTTTCTTTTTTTTAAAAAATTTTTTCCCCCAAAAAAAAAATTTTTTAACCCCTTTTTTTTTAAAAAGAAACCCAATTTTTTTCCCAAAAAAAAGGGGGAAAAGGAAATTTAAAAAAAATTTTTTTTGGGGGAAAAACATACCAAAAAATTTTTTTTTTAAATTTTAAAAAATTTTTTTTTTTAAAAAAAAAACGGGGTTTTTTTTTTAAAAAAAACCCCAAAAAATTTTTTTTTTTTTTTTTTCAAAAGGGGGAAAAAAAGGGGGAAAATTTTTTGGAAATTTTTTAAAACCCTTTTTTTTTTTTCCCGGTTTTTGGGTTTTTTTTAAAAAAAAAATAATTTAAAAAAAATTTTTTTTTTAAAGGGGTTTTTTTTTTTCTAATTTTTTTTTAAAAAAAACCCCAAAAAATTTTTTTCCCCCCCTTTTTTCTTTTTTTGGGGAAAAAAACCCCCCCCCTTTTTTTTTTTTTTCCTTTTTTTTTTTAATTTTTTTTTGTTTTTTGGGTTTTTGGGTTTTTGGGGGGGTTTTTGGGGGTTCCGGGGTTTTTTGGGGGGAAAACCCCCCCTTTTTTAACCCCCGGGGGGGGGTTTAACCGGACCCGGGGGGGGAAAGGGGGTTTTTAAAACCCCTTTTTCCCCGGGGTTTTTGGAAAAAATTTTCCCTTTTTTTTTCCTTTAAAAGGGGGTTTTAAAACCCCCCCAAAAAAAAAAGGGGGGGCCAAAAAATTTTTTCCCTTTAAAAAAAAATTTTTTTTTTTTAAACCCCCAAAAAACCCCCCAAAAAAACCCCCCGGGGTTTTTGGGGGGGTGGGGACAAAGGGCCCCCAAAAAAATTTTTTTTTTTTAAAAATTTTTTTTTTCTTAAAAAAAAAAATTTTTTTTGGGGGGGTTTTTTTATTTGGGGGGGAAGTAAAAGGGGGTTTTTAAATTTTTTAAAAAATGGGGTTTTTTTTTTTTTTTAAAATTTTTTTAAAATTTTTTTAAAAAAAAAAGGGGAAAAAAGGGGAAATTTTTTAAAAATTTTTTAAAAAAAACCCCCCTTTTTTTTTTCCCCCCCAAAAAAATTTATTTTGTGTGTGTGTGTGTGTGTGTGTGTGTGTGTGCGCGTGTGTGCATACCTACACGTGCCATGGTATGCATGTAGAGGTAGGAGTTAATCCACCTCTCCTACCACATGGAGCGTGGGGGTCGAACTCAGGTCATGAGGCCTGGCGGCAGGCGCCTTTACTCACTAAGCTATTTCACCTGCCCAGATCTTAGCATTTTTATGGAAACAATTTTGACTTCATAGTTCTACAGGGGTTTCTTTGCCATGCTTTGGGAACTGCTTGCCCGGGTTAAAGACATAGCATATATGATGTGCTTAGAAAAGGGTTTGTTCCATACTAAGACTACTATAAGTACTCACTATCAATAGCTTTCCCAACCCTTATGGTCTCTAGGGAAACTCAGTCATAGATAACTTATATAACATGCTCTAGAATACTCAAGCCATTGTGGACTGGTACAGAGCATTGATTGGAAGTCATATGGTTTTTTTCTCAGCACTTGCTTCAGCTCTTAAGCACTATGAGATAACGACTTTGTACTTAGTGAATAGGTTAAGGCAAAGGCTATGATTAACGTCTCTGTATATCTAGGGTCTGACTCTGAACCTACTGGCCTTGAAGTAATACTGTGGGCATTTGTGAAACTGATCTTAAGGCCTGTAGAAGGTTAAAATGTTAAGAGAAATCCACAGACTTGGGATGAGACAGATGAATGGTTTCTAACGTCAGTTTCTTCAGTTTCCCTGTGTGTCTCTGGCTGGCCTTGAACTCAGAGAGAACTACCTGCCTCTGCCTCCAGAGGGCTGGGATTGAAGGCATGGTTTTGTTTTTAATCTGTTTGAACTTTAGTGTCTCTTCTGTAAAATGGGAATAATAACGTTTTGCACAGGTTATTGTTGTGAAGATTAAGTGTGATCCTGTATCAAATATAGAAGAGATTCTCAGTAGCAGCCAGCTTGCTTTCTTCTTTGATCTCATTATTAGGGCAACTCCATAGGGACAGACTTTTTTTTTTTTTTTTTTTTTTTTTTTTTTGTACAATGCTGCCTGATACTTAGTGAGTGCAAATGAATGAATGATCCTGCATGTCTAAACACAATGTAGGATACATATCATGTAGATCAGTATTATGATGTACAATTTACTGAATTGTATAGTAGCACAGATTGGGGGAAAATATAGCTCACCCAGGCAATTTCATTTATTTCAATAATGGTTACTTAATGAACATATCATGGTGGGTACAACTGGTCTAAATGTACCAAGCAGCTGCCAATTGTGTGTGCCCTGGGATCTACCCTACTCTCTCCTATGAAATGTTTGGGGCTGGGGACATATATGAATGATTACTAGTGTCACTGAAATGACAACCGTTGTCCCTTTCTGGTGGCTTTGATAGTCTAGTGGCACACGGAGCCAAGAGACCCTGCTCACTTTGCCTCTTGGCTCCCGTCATCTTTGTCACCACTGAGATGAAGTTTGGAGAACCCCTCCCTGGTTCTCCTTTAACCACAGCCTTGTTCTTTTCACAATACCATGCTCCTCCTGGCACTGGCCTCAGTCCCTTTCACTGTACCTTTGAATTGCTCTCTTGCGTTCCAGTCTTGATTGCCTTCCACCTCTATGATAGCTTCTAGGGAGAGCCTTCCCGTGGCCTACTTTCTTAGTAAATACTTCGGTAGAATTTTGAGTTTTATCTAATATTAACTCTTTCTCTATGAAGGACAGAAAAAGAAGGGAAAAGAACGCTGTTTTCAGCTGTCCTTTTAAAACTGTAAGGCACAGAAGGACTTCTGTCAGGTTGTCACCTTTATTTCAAGCTATTTTCTTCAGTGCTCAGTTGATACTTCAAACCTAGAGAACACTGCAGTCCCTGGTGGCTTTCTACACAGGTCTCCCTCTTGATTGTTTTCTGTTTGTTTCCTTTGTTTTGTTTTTCATTTTTTGTTTGTTTGTTTGTTTGTTTTCTCCCTTGGGTCGTCTTTAGAATGACCACTTCACATGCACTTTATTCCACTTACTTGGTAAATACAACATATTTTTCTTGACTCCCTTTGAAATGTAGTCATGGAAATAAATACCCACTGCCCTTCTTTAGGACAAACACACACACTCTCCCACGTACACAGGCAATTATAAAACACTTTTGAAGGATGAGGAAAGCAATGGTAAACAGGGACAAAATATATAGTTTTTCATTTAGATAGACTTCCCAATAGTAATGAAATAAAAGCCAGGGCTTTGCCATTTGAAATGTATAGAGAACCTTTGGGCAATCCACATTCTCCTAAAATTTATCCATTAACATATAAAGCATTTACTACATGCTGGGCACCATGCTGCTATTGCTGTATATGTCACATTGTTATTTTTTCAGTATGTTCTTGAGAAGATATCATTCTGAGCCTCATTGACATATGAGAACACTGACAGATGAATCTCCTCCAGAAGAAATTACTTGCCCAACTTTGCTCAGTAAGAGAAAATATGTGTGCTTGTTAACAGCATTATGTCTTCCAGATCCAAGGATTGGTTAGCTAGCATTGTGGCACATGGGGATAAGGCAGGGTGGTAAAAGGGGGATGGTGAGAAGGAGTAAGGGTGTAGACATGAGCAAGCACAGCTTACTCATCAGAAAGCAGTAGGAGTTGTAATTGCAACACAAGAATCCATAAGATTTAGAAATATGACCTCCTTTCCATTGACCCAACAGAACAGCACAGTAAAGGGCTTTGGAGTGAGTCAATATACTCAGAGATAGACTTTAAGGAGATTAGTATGACTCAGTACTGAATCCATGATTCCTCTTTGGTATCGATAGTATTTAAAACAAAAGAAAACAAAACTTGTTTACTAAGAATTCTTTATTCACCCCAAGCCTTTGCTTTGTTCCAAATTCTTTGTTTTCAAATATTTTTGTCAAAGTTTAGGAGGCCACATGGTAAAGAAAAACACAACACACACATACAGAGAGAGAGGAGAGAGGGGGAGAGGGAGAGAGGGAGAGAGGGAGAGAGGAGAGAGGAGAGAGAGGGAGAGAGGGAGAGAGGGAGAGGGGAGGAGGGAGAGAGGGAGAGAGGGAGAGAGGGAGAGAGGGAGAGAGAGAGACAAACCACACATAACCACAAGATAATTATGTTCAAGTCCAGGAATAAAGATCACAGTGGGTCATGACAAACTTTATTGAATGGAGTGTGAATAAGCTGTGTCCCAGTTGTAAAGGGAAGAAACTAGCAACAGAAACACCCTCTTAGTAGCAAGAAACAAAGGTAGCCAGGATCTGAGAGGAACTCATGGAGGTCATATAGACATGGCACTTTTTTGTCTACTGATTCACTTTCTTATAAAAGCAGGGGAAAACTGAAACAGAGGCACAGGAAAACCATAGAATTAAAGGATAGACTAAATGGGGTAAATAGGGAAATGTGGAGGGAGGCTATAATATAGACCTGGCCTGAGTATAGCTAACCAGTTAGAGAAGTTCATTTACCTTTAACGGGGATAGAGTGCTACCAAAAGTATGTGAGGATTAAGGAAAAAAAAAAAAAACACTGCTGATTAGTTTTCCAAATGTGTTCACTATTTCAAGAGTCTTCTCTCACTCATTCTCCTCCATCTTTCAGATTCAATTTGTCTTCATATTTATGTGTGTCTACTCCTGAAGAGTATCCTGAACCAATACTTTCTTCCTTCTTCCCACTAAGAGGAACAGCATGTTAAATAGCATGCTCTCCCTTACCTGGACTGTACTTTCTGTTCACAGTTCCCCCGTTCCTCTAGTATGGGCTCCAGTTTTTGTTAAGACTGAGTCTCCTAATATGTTTGTTCTTATAAAGCTTGTCTGACAGCCCAGTGCATACTCAAGACCATGGAACTTAGTTCTGAAAGGTGTAAGGGCAAAACAACTAAAAGATACTTCGGATCCGGAGGATAAGTTAACTAAGGAGCTACAATTAGGGTGAGAAACATAATAAGACACATAAATAACATCTTCTCCCTTCCAATCTCAGTACTACCCTTCTTCCAAGAGCTTGTGTAGAGTGTATATGTGTGTTGAGGGGGTGATGGGTTAACTGTTCCTTGTACTTAACCTATGTGTAACTTGGGGGATGGGAATTGGCCATTCCTCTCTCAACTGAATATATAAGGGTCCCCCTCCCAGGAGGTTGCCCTATTACAGCCTTCTTTCCCACCATGGTCCACTTTCCAAAAATTATATCCTTCTTTCAAACTTCAGTTCCCCAGGCCAAGACTCTTGGGCTTGTCTAGCACTTTAAAACTCATCCCGTACACGTGGAGAAAGAAAGGGAATTGTTTTCAAAAGCAGTGGGGAGCAATGGGTCTATTGTAGTAGATGTCATAGTAACCATCATTCAAAAATGGATTCTTCTACCATAAATAAGGCTTTGTCCTCTCTGACTGCACCAGACTCAGGATGTATTTTCACCGTTTCATAAGTCCCCGCTACCTTGGACTCCAGGCATGCTGAACTTTTCAACTTTCCTCAGATAAACCAGGCCTTTGGAAAAGTTCATGTACACAATGTTCCTTCTCTGTAGAACACCGTCGCTCCTCTTATCTTGCCAGTAAATTCCCATCTTTCTTTAAGATTCCATACAAGTTGCTTCCTAATGTTTCCCAACTATGTCATAGAGAATGTAATGCCATCCTCTGTACAGCTCTTGGATGTTTTTTCATACTCTAATGATAGAACCATACTCATTTGTGACAGTATACTAACTAAATGGGTGAGGGATTAAAGAAGATTGTTTTACTTTGAGTAGCTCCTGCCTCTAATAAGTTATCCAGTGATAGACCAAATCCTTACAGCTTTGCTTTTCTGGTTTTGTTTTGCTTTATTTTTTTTTTTTTCAATTTGCAGTGGATGAGATTCTTGTGAAGTCTTTAGAATAGTCAGCAATATTAGAAATTATGATCAATATCAGACATGAAATGTTATTGTTTTACTGCTACCATATATGTACTTGTATGCACATTACATATGCATTGCCAATATTATAGTGTTGTATAACTTTTATTATGTTTATATCTTGTCTCTTCCACTGGCTTGCAAGTGTTTTGAGTATAGGACACCTGTATCATCCTCTCTTTCACAGTGCCTTGTGTTAAGTGTGGAATCATTAAATATATGCCAGAGGCAGTATATAATAGTAGAAAAACCACTCCAACCTAGTAGATTTGGGCTCAAATTTTGACTCTATTCCTAAATGCTGTATGTGTTTAGTCTTCCTAGTGAAAGTTCCCTCATGATGAAAATAAAGTGTGATAATAGTAGTATGTACCTTGTATGAATGCTCTAAAGATTAAATAAATCAGCACATGTAAAGCTCAGCACATAACAGATACATCCTAAATGACTGTTATTGTCAACTCACTTTCCCTTTGCATCGAGATTAATAAATGCTTGCACTTGGGGCTGGGGAGCTAGCTCAGAGGTTTAAGTGCTTCCAAGTGTGAAGACCAGAGTTCGGATTCCCAGAAACCATATAAATGCCAGGTGGACATGGCTACTTGCCTGTCATTCAAGCCTTGGAGGGCAGAGACAAATAGATCTCCAAGTGCAATTAGCTAGGGAGCTATATCCACAGCTTGGGGTTTGACTGAGAGACCTGCTTCAATGAATAAGGTGAAAAAACTGTTGAGGGTGATTCGTGATACAAACTTTGGAATATCACGTGGGCATACACACACTCACACACACACTATCCACACATATGCAAAACATGTATGTACGCATGTGCATTCACCATACATGGTAATGGAAAAATCAAAAACAACCTTGTACTGAATGAGCTCATCAACCATTTTAAAAATAAAATAAAATCACCTTGGAGTCAAGGGGATCCAGGCTGACCGACTCCAAAGAATCCAGGGGAGAAAACGCGAATCATTCTCATTCTGTTTCATAGGTCACTCTAACCAGGACACCATCAAACAGAAGGCAACAGATGTAGCCAGCTGAGTCACTATAAGAACTTTCCTTAAGAAAAGATTGCTCCAGCCCCCACTATGGCTTGCTGGATTCAGTGCCTCTCATACTAAGTGCTAGATATGTACTCTTGCTGTGATGAGTGGGAAAAGGGGGTTATACAACTGCTGAAAAGCTTGAGTGTTTATGAATCTACCCATTTCTGCTCCAAGTTTCTATTTCCATTTTAATCACTAATTAACTTTCCATATATTCACCTCCAGTGTACCTTACCGATGAAGAAAAGACACACTGAAAGTGCTAAGCCTATTCCATTATGGATTTAGAGGAGCAATAGTAAAATCCAGGATAACATACTGGGTTGAACGTAATGCTCTAGACTCAAATAACTTGGGTTGCAAGGTTAGTTCTACCACTTACCTGTAGTAAGCCCTTGAGTGGTATCAGTAAAACTTTCTGTGCATTCATTGCTCCATCTGCCAAGTAAGGGCACCACAAAAACTGATGGAGACTTTGGGTTATGATTGAGTAAATGTAGAGCACTTAGAAGAGTGTCTGTCATATAGTAAATGTAATACAAACATTAGCCATTCTTATTTTTATGTAAATAGCTTCATTAACAGTTTAATGGTGACTAAATGCACATCGCAAAAATAACAAGACTTATTAATTTTACAGGCTACCATTTAGTTGCTTTTTTAGCATACTTGTACGTTTGTGCAACCATCACCACAATCTAATACTGGAAGGTTTTCATCACTCTAGAAAGGAACAGTGTATATGCTGAAGACCATTTTTATCTCTGTGGTCTTCCCATACCCTGCCAGTCCTGAATAACCACTTTCTGTCTCTGTGGGATTTCCTCTTCTTGACATTTTACATAAATGGACCCAGCCAGTAGATGATCTTTTATGACAAGCATTTTTCACTCTGAAAACATTTCAAACATTTATCCTTAATGTAGTATGTCTCAAATTTTTCCTGTTATGGATGAATGATCGTTCACTGTATGCATATATCACATTTTATTATCCAATCATAAATTGATTAAATTTGGGCTATTTCTAGTTTTATGATTACTATGAATAATGTTGCTATGAGTGTACCTTTACAAGATTTTCTTGTTGTTTTGAGACAGATTATTACTGTGTGGCCCTGGTTATCCCAAATCTCACTATATAGAATAGGCTGGCCTCGAACTCACAGACATCTGCTGTCTCTGCCTCTGCATAAGTGTTGGTATTAAAGGCAAGTGCCACGACACCCATCTCCTTTACAAGTCTGTGTGTGAAGATATGTTTTCAGTTCTGTGGGTGTATACTCAGGAGTCAAGTTGCTGAATCATGTGGTAACTTGGTGTTTAATTGTTTGACGGACTACCAAGTTGTCTTCCAAATAGGCCACGCCATTTTTAATTTCCATCCAGTTGTGGGAATGAAGGTTGCATTTTTTTTTTATTTCTTCACCAATACTTGTTGTTTTATTCTACTGTTGTCTTTTATTCTACCCACCCTAGAGGGTGTGAAATAGTATCCCACTGTGGTTTTGATTTGTATTTCCTTGATGGCTAATGAGGTTGCACATAACTTATATGTGCTTATTAACTATTCTCATGTCTTCTTTGGAGAACTGCCTATTCAAATCCTTTGTCTAATGTTCAATTGAGTTATTTTATCCTTTTATGATTTATCTTTAATGATTACTATATTCTGAACACAAGTCCTCAGCAGATACATAGTTGTGAATATTTTGAACATTTTGTATGATTGTCTTTTAACTTTCTTTAAGCTGTTATAACTAAGTAAAAAGTTACAAGTACACATATAATAAAGGGGGGAAACTGTAGTTAAAAAGGGTCAGATCTAAAACTTGGTTAGAAGATGTCCTTAGATACACTCTCTTGCTCTACAGCTTTCCATTAAAACTAAATCCAAAACAGATCTAGCTTCCTTTCTGTGCTGGGCACTGTGGGCAGGGAATAAGAGCTTGCCTCTATCCTCAAAGAGCTCACTAACTCAGAGGGAAGAGAAGAAGCAAACATGTGGAAACTTAAATAATTATAACATGTTTAAATAGCAGTTCAAGACCACAATAGAAAAGATGACACAAGGCACCATGTGATTAATTGCCAAATGAATTGCATGGAAAGTAATTGCCATGGGAACTCAACAGAGGAAGAGAGCACTGGGGCTAGCGCTGTCAGGGAAAACTTTAAGGAGGAGGGATCTAAGCAGTCTCTATTGACTACAGCCATGTCTGTCTAATACTAAACAAAGACTTGGAGAGAGAAAAAAATATCGACTCCGTTGGAGGTGAGATACTTTAATGATTAAATTGATAGTAGTATTTCATTTCAACTTCAGCAGGAATTTTCATAGCCCAACCTTCCTCATGGAGACTTTTGTGGCCTCTGTCTAGTCCAGAGGTGAACAATTAGCAAGGCAACCAGCTACATCTGGCTCACAGACCTATTTAGTGTGGCCCAATTAAAAGAATAGAATGAGCTGAAATTTTTTTCCATAGGCCAATTGTTGTGTGGAATATTTAGAAAAGTGACATTTTTCTAAAAATGAAAGAAAGATCTGGCAATTCTGAGATAGAGCATTTACTCTCCAGGCCCATAGTCAATTCAATTCCTAGTTAGAGACTTCTAGAATCATGGGTCATAAATTGAAAGGCACCCCAAGTGTACATCTGTTTCCATTTCCTGGTTTTGAAATTGTATGGTATTATTACTTTTAATTTATAGAATATTAACTAAATACGTGTTCTCTGATTCTCAACTCAACATTCTTTTGTTGCTGGTGATAGCTGTAGTGTTTCTGAGACAGGGTTTCTCTGTGTAGCCCTAGCT
Source organism: Mastomys natalensis (assembly GCA_021653895.1). NCBI lineage: Eukaryota > Metazoa > Chordata > Mammalia > Rodentia > Muridae > Mastomys > Mastomys natalensis. The sequence goes on from JAJTUV010003033.1 coordinate 143,185, forward strand.
GTTTTGGAAGTCCCTCTGTAGACCAGGCTGTCCTTGAACTCAGAAATTCACCTGGCTCTGCCTGCCGAATGTTGAGATTAAAGGTATGTGCCACCACTGCCTGGATTCAACATTGTTTTATACTAAATCAAATGCTTTAAAGGAAAACATTTGTTTGCCAAATTATTCTTAATTTGATTTGCAGAAGGGACAGAGAGATGGTCTATTATGCAGGTTGTACATTACTGATTTCTCTTCAATGTTTTGAGTGATAAAAGATGAAATACTAGAAATTCTTGAGATCAGTGATTCAAAAACCATCAGAAGCTACTGGAGTGCTAGTTAGGCATTGACTGCTACACCCTCCCATGGGGTTTCTAGTTCAGTAGATTTAAAGTGAGTAGGGTACAAGAATTGGCATCTTTAACACATTCTGAGGTGGCACTCTAGGAACTACACCTTAAAACAATGACCTTGAGGGAGCAGGAGATCTGTCTAAACAGTGGCTAATTCTAGACATCTGAGCTTCTGTTAGCAACAGGTATTTAAAAGAAAGTCTGTGCTATAAGTAGTAGGGAGATCAACGACTGGCCAGGAACCCAGAGGAAATGGTTTTTAATACTAATGGAACAATATCTCCTTAAAACAGTGTCCAGAGCATAGTTAGTTTGATTCACATGTTCCTGACTGACTTTACTAATCTTTCCACCAATCATTCAATACGGACTCTTCTCTTGCTGAGAATGGCATTCAGGAGGATAAGAGAAAGTATTTACAGTGAAAGAAGTGAGAACATTCTAAATTAAAATTGTGGAGTCCTTTGCTGCAACTGGACCCAGATTGAATGTAGTACCAATCTCAAAAAAAAGAGGATGTGTGCCATTTTATCTATGACTCGCTCTATTCAGACTCAGTTGGCCAAGCATCCCTTATGCATTCTTTATTAGCACCTAACTAGCCTTTTGTAGAGCATGGAATAAGATGTATCCAGAGTTCCCAAATACTTTATGAACGGGCAAGGATGCTTGTAACAGTGGAAATGGCATCATTCCTTCTTGAACAATGACATCTAGCAAAAATAAAAAGAAATCATACAAAACACATTTTAAAGATATCTAGAATTCAACATGCCCAAAGGGATATTCTGTCTTCCAAGTCAGAAAGGTGAGACGCCTAATGTTGAGGAACAGAGGTAAGAAAGAAGGCAGAGAATAAGAGGAAGGGAAGAAACCAGAAGGCAGATAGGCCATTGAAAGACCAGGCTGAGAAGCAGGCACATCCTGTGTTTATGTGATCCCTGGCACTCAAAGAAAGTTGTGTTTCATCAAGGATGCCACCGAGTCTTTGTTTGTTTATCACAGAGTACTGGATGTGTGTTTGTACCTCAATCATTTTTCTCTTGAATGAGATAGATACTGGAACCAACAGAGAACACTGTAAAGTTGCATATTATCGAAAACCATCCACGTTGATATACAGATAAATTGCATGGCCACATTAAACAACTGTGTGAAAAGAAACTGCGTAGGTTTAAAATTCAGTTGAGGACTTCTTTCTGAATCTCTGGGAGACCCATAAACACAGAGGCTCTTCGTTGTACAATGAAGTTCCAATATCATTAAAGCCAGTGTAAGTTGAAAATATGTCATAAACACATTGAAGACAGCCAACCTTCTAAACACCGTAGCCTAGCAACAAGGCACACGGTAGAGTGTCACTTATTTCTCTTCTTGATCACGTGGCTAACTAGGACCTGAGGCACCCTGCTGCCAGTGCCCAGCATGTATCAGAGCATCAATTACTAGCCCGGGAAAAGATCAACATTCAAAACTTACAGTACGGCTTTATTGAATTTGTATCATTTCTGCACCATTGTAAAGCCTGCATTTTGAAAATCAGACCATCCTGAATTGGAGATCATCTGTATTCTCATAACTCTGATTACCTATTTGATTGCAGAAAATGACAAGAACACCAGTGCTGCCTTGAACTAAAATATTTGAGAAGCAGCAACTCAGATGTCTCATTTTTTTTCTTTCATTTTCAAATCAGACCTCAGGTGGATCTTGAATCTAAGTGAACTGCATATGTCCAAGGGGCTCAGGGGACCCTCCACTGCTATAGACTCATAGACCAAAAACTCACAGTGCTCAGCAGAAATGACACTTGCTGGTATACCACCCCCATCTCCAGCGGCACTAGCACTGCCAGCACCATCACCCCAAAAGAAAACAAAACACTTCTGTTGTTTTTAAATCACGTTTTACACTCAGGAGGTGCTGAGCTGTATTGACAAAATTGTCTGGTTACTCTTAGTCAAGCAGCTGATTAAGCCAGTCAAACAGCAGGATCAAGAAGGGGAAATTGAAGCCAACAGTGGTGGTGTATTTCTGTAATCCAGCTATTAGGAGACTGAGGCAGGAGGGTCACAAGTTTGAGGTCAGTCTGGGCTATATAGTGAAGCAGTGTTCTAAAAAGAAGGAGGAGGAGGAGGAGGAGAAGAAGAAGAAGAAGAAAGTGGAATTGATTTTGATCCTGGGGCTTTCAAGACAAAGTCGGCCAGCATCTCTCTTATAAATCTCTGCAGTATGTCTTTCTTTCTCTGGAGAGCTCACTGTCTTACTCTCCAGTCAGCCTTGGTGGCAAAGACTGCTGTCTGTCCCCGCCCCCGCCCCCGCCCCCCACCCCACCGCGCGCTGTCTTTATTCTTCAGCTGGAACAATGGTTATTCAGAGTACTCCACAACTTCAAAAGGAGCCCGATTTACTCTGGGATGTAGACTGGAGAGAATCATTTTGAAGCCCTTTCTCTCTGCCTATTTCCTTCCTTGTACAATTTGCTGTTATTTTCTATGGATCTGCGGCTTGAAAAGGTGCACTGAAAGGGCTACTCTTCAGGACTGCTTTTCAGTTGTCTGAGCTGTTGTGGGCTTGCTTTGATAAAGGGAAATCCCCTTGTTTGGCGTCCTCCACCCCCCACCCCCGCCCCAAATCTGTGCCTGGCCACTAACTCAATTCAGAGCTACAACTGAATAATGTATTAAAAGTGGGTGTGACTGCTATGTGGCCCTCCGCCCCTGGATTCCTGGGCCAGGCATTGTTTTCCCCCAAGCATCTCACTCAGGACTATCTCATTAAGCTCTGGTGAGTGTGGATTAATAAATCCTCACCTAGACTAAACAATTCTCTGCCAAGTGATACACTGTTGATTTCTCGTGCCCCTTTCCTGTGTTCTTTATAATTGTCATGATCCATCCACCGTTGTTGAAGCCTCCTAATGTTGCTTTCATAATCTTCCATGAAATATGAAAGTATGTAAACAGGCAGAGACAAAGAGCTCCAAGGTTTAAAGTGAAAATGATGAGATGAAGGGAAACCATGGCAAAAGTCATTCTGGGAAAGAAACTCTGCCTTGGCCATAGAATTGCGGCTTGAGCAGAAACCAGAGACCAGATGTAAGATTTTGATGTGGACAAAAAGAAATGCATCACCCCTCTTACATCACATACTTAGATATTGACGAGAAGTACTTGACCAACAGGCTAGTCACCAAACGACATCATCTTTGTATTCATCTACGTATTTTGACATCAGGCAGACATGGGTAATTTTTACTCTTGATTTTGTCAAATGCAAAACCAAACCAAACCTGTGAAAACTGTTATTTTTGCCATCTGCTGGGTCATTATCAATGAATTACCTGCTCAGAACGGGAAAACAGATAATGTTTCATTTTAAAAAGACCAATAATATTGAATTAAAATAAAATTTCCATGACAGTATATTTTACATTCTCATGAATCACGAATGAGCTTATTATGATCCATGCTTGCAGGAAAGAATGACAAATGAATTCATATTGATTACACATTTGAAATAACGTGTCTAAAAAACGGCAATGTGAATTGTCAGGCAATTATTCATCTATCAGCTCGAATGTATGTGGAAGAAAATGAGTACAAAACTCAAAATATAGTAAACGATTAAGAGCCAAGAATTGTTAAGGAGCTAAAAGTCTTACATCAATCTTTTCATGAGGATGCATGCTGAAATGCCTCTTGAGTATGCATTGGATTGGAAGACTATAGTTAGGGCATTGGGTCCGTAGGATATAGAAAAGGCTTGTGGTATAGAGCAAAGTGACTCGGTTGGCATGACTTAACACTTAACATTCAACTCTGAGTGTCTGGAAGAGGCCTGAGGCAGAAAGGGCCTTTGAAACTTAAACATAGTTGTTTCTGTGTGACTCATGAAATTAAGGAGGTATTTGCAAAAAGACTGGGTTATAGATATGTTGATAGTATGTGAGCTGAGGACAAGGGGCTATAGGTAGACTAGGCGTCATCAGGCTGAGAGACAACAGATGAGAAGGACTGGGATTGGCCTTTGTTTGAAACTTCTTGATGGGGGATGTGCCCAAACAAAACTGGCTTCCTGGATTAAAGCCGCATTTATACATTGTGCGTTGAGTCTCAGGCCTGCCTCCTAGAAGTATACATAGATCTCCTATGAAGGCAGGAACATATTGAAAATGGAAAAAGTCTGGGTATGAAGTCCAATGGCTGTGTTTAAATACTGGTACTAGGATGGGTAGATGGCTCAGTGAATGAACAACCTGCATTTCGAGTGTGATAATCTGAGTTTGAATCCCCCAAACACATGGAGAGGTGGGCTCCTGTAGCACATGCCTGTAATTCTGGCACTCCTTCAGAGATAAGGAGACAGCGGCAGGAGAATCCCTGCACATTCTCAGGCTAGACAAAATCCCTGTCTAAAAGAGAATGGATACCCAAGGCTGTCCTCTGTCCTCCATAGGAGCCCAGTGGTGGCACCTACACATATGTGAAGAGATACACACATACATGCACATATAACACACACATGTCTATTAACGCCTGAAGATAAAATAAATATTGGTACAATCACTAATTTTCTGTGTCATCTTGGGTTAGTTAACATCTAGGAGCCTTGGCTTTTCTCACCAATAGAGGGATAGAAATTAATTAAAACATAACAGCTGGAGGCTATTGGCCATTATGATTAGTAAGCGAAGATTATTTACCAGATATTTTATCTTTGTCTTTGATCTTCACAACAACCCCATATGACAAACAATTGTTTCCCCCATTGACAGGTGAATGGGCCCAAATTCACATAGTGATGAAAAGCAGGAACAAGGCTTCACATCCCTCTCTTCCTTATTCACAAGGCCCACTCTCCTCCACACATCACTCTGTCTATGTTACTAACGTTTACTTTATGACGTAGAAAATAATAGCCAAGTAACACTGCTCTGGGAAAGGGGCAGCCTCTTTTCCGGTGATCACCATTTTTTCTCACCCTAGCCTTGGCCTTCCCTTGCCTGAGCAGTTTGTAACAATTTTATTTCCAGAGACAATGTGGGGGAGAGAAAGATTGGAAGATGAGGAGGCCTGGTGCCGCTTGCCAGCTCTTACACTGCGTTAGGTCAGAGTGTGTGACCCACTTCACCTCTCTGTGTTTTTGTCTCTTCACCTGGAAAATGTGATTTGTAAACTGTGGCACCTGGTTGCTTTTGTGGCATTTTGTGTAGCCTCCACGAAGGGAAGGCTGACTCTTTGTAAGTACAGTTAGCACATGCAGAGCAGTTGAGGGCTATGTGTCATTTAGCTGGTTGCCTGCAAGTCTTAGGCTGTCCTAAGATTATTTTAAGTCCAGATTCTGAGCTAGTAGCTAAGGATCTCTTTGTCTCTGTTTCTCCATGTCTCTGTCTTTCTGTCTGTCTGTCTCTCTGTTTCTGTCTCTCTCTCTCTGTCTCTCTCTCTGTATCTATCTCTCTGTCTCTCTGTCTCTGTCTCTGTCTCTCTCTCTCTCTATGTGTGTGTGTCTTTTAATTTTGTGGGAGGACACAGACTTACATTGTAAACCAGACTGGCTTTGAACTCATGGTAATCCTCTAATCTCAGTGTCGAAGTGCTGGATTAATGGTTTGTGCTGTCTGGACAGTAGCTGATGATTCTAGATCAAGTACAATTACAGGGTTAAAGAACCTATTCAAGAGCTTCTTTGTACTAGAGACAGAATCTAGGGTCTCCTGCATAACAAACAAGTACTCTACCACGGAGCTATATCCCAGCCCCTTGAGGGTTCCTTTGTGTGACTGTCAGGATGTAGATGAAGCATATGACAGGAGATGTGAGAATTGTGTGGGGTGGCTTCAGGGCTCTTTGTTGGAATCACCTGGAAGTACTTGGCAGGTCGGTGTTGGCCTTTCTTCTTGTGACTCTTCTAAAATCCTAGGTCGCCTCCACATCTGAGAATTTCCCCTTCTGTGGACTCTCTGGCTTCTGGGAGGTGAACCATATCTTTTACCCCAGGACCCATACTAAAGAGGACCCCTTCAAGGTGAACCCTCAAGCCCTGCCTCACAGATACTCATCTCATGTCTTGTTCCCTCTTCACCACGGCTGACGATATGGGCTGTTGTCTCTCCTTTCCTTTAATAATAGTAGTGCCTAAGTTCTCCATGACATAAAGCTATGTCGTATACCTTATACCCGGTACAGTGCTGGGCTCATTTGCTGGTTGGTTAGTTTATTGATTAATCTGCCTATTTAATGCTTACAATTCAGAGGGGATGAATCTTGCCATGCCTTTACAGAAGAGAAGAAGGAACAGGGATCATAAAGCGTGGAGGTGCCTTGCTCAGAGTCACCATGTTACTAAATGGAAGATTCTGGAGTCAGTTCACAGCTGTTTAACTTTTGCCTCCTGACATCTGTTACACAAATCTGTGCAGCCTTGAAGGAAATAGACAGGGGAGGGAGATAAGCAGCAGTTTTGCTTGTGGTCTAAGGAGACCTTAAATCTCCTGGGCAAGATAATAGGCCTAAGTGAGGTGTTCAGGTGCTAGGAATGCAGCCCGGACTTGTTTCCTTGGTACCCCCTGTGGAGGACTTGAAAACTTGCTTAGTTGTTCTGCTATAGCAGCAGAGATCACAATGTGTCTTTCTAAGTAGGGGGTACTTTCTGTCTGCAGGAAGTCAGAGGGAAGTTATCAGAGAACAGTCCCGGTCTTGAAGCAGAAAGAAACAATAGAAAAGGAAAAATGAACACATTTCTATTCTGGCCATGGAACGTCTAAATGACCTCTCTCTGTCTTTCTCTCTCTTTCTCTCTGTCTCTCTCTGTCTCTCTCTCTCTGTTCCCTCTCTCTACCTCTCTCCAACCCCTCCAGATCTCATTTCGTAACCCAGCCTGGCTTCAAACTTTTGATTCTTCTGCCTCAGCCACCCTCACCCAGCTAAATGCCTTTTTTTTCCACTTGGGAATCTGACCCTATGTTTTTTACCTAGTCCACCTATTGCTACTGAGTCATAGTTCAAGGCCTCAAATATATTCATCACCTAAGTGTTTGAGTAAATGGAGCTAAATTGAGATCTGACTCTAAAATATATACTTTCAAATGTATTATAAAATATTAAGACACAAGAATAGTAGAATAATATTATAAACCCCTAACATACCCACCCATATTCAACAACTATCAAGATCAACCACCTCCGTTTCTTTTTCTCGTTTTCTCTTTGCCTAAATATTTTTGAAAAAGAATCATAGACACTCTCTCATTTATCCCTAAATGCTCAGCATGCATCTCAAATAAGCTGAGCATATTTTCATAAATAATGGCAATTATTACCCTTTAGTATATGAATAAGAATCCTTTTCTAACCATGTAGTTGAGCATAAAACTACCCTACTCTTCTAGTTTGCCCCCCCCCTTCCAGGCAGTACTTCAGAGCATCTTTTCTTGCTCCCAACTCAGAGCTGGAATTGAAGTTTGTTTTGCACTCACAATGTGGCCTTTTAGGTAGGCAGAGGGCTAGACTCTCCTCGACCAGTTTTACAAAGAGCAATGGAAGAGACAGAGCTTTTAAGTGCTTTGAACAAGGCTACACAGTCAATTAGTGGCTCATGAATGGGACTCAAGTACTATGGCTAGGTCTATACAGTCCCAAACACAATTTGCAAGGAAATTAAGTGAAGGACTCCAGTCCTTAGGATGGTACTGCATGGCTTCTGTTGTTATTGAAGTCACTGCCATTTAGCCTCAAGCAAATTCTTGGCCTCGAGCAGTCTGATAATGGTCCATTAGGACAGGCTGACTGATAGCATCAGTTGGGTTCCTATGTTTGTTTTCCACCAAAGCCTCAACTTAAAGACAGGACAAAAACCTCCCTTATGGTCCCTTTCTTCTTGTTCCTGGACTGGGCTCTGTGACCATCATTTCTCCCCTCTTTTAAAGCCTAGACCTGCTCTGGAGTTCCAGGGTATGCAGAGGCCAGGACAAATACGAGGAGCAGCAGGGCTAGTTTAGCTGCTTTTCTGATTTTACTCTCTCATCATTTCCAGGATGTCTCCTTAGATGACACACACACGCAAACACACACACACACACACACACACACATACACACACACACACACACACACACACACCTGAGGTTGCCCTCCATGTCAAATTCCTTTTCTACAAAGGATTTTTCTACTCCCTTGATCACATATCCAATTTTTCTACCTAATCATCTGAAAGTCTTGAGTTTCAGATTGTAAATTGTCTGGGGATGGGGGGAGTAGGGGGAAAAGGGTCTAGGCTATTGGATAATAGACGACTGATAACTTTGGGTTCGATTCATGATGCGGAATCTGAGTATTCCAGGGGTTTAGGATTCATAGCAGGGGATTAGCACCACAGATGATAAACAACCAACCAGGAAGCATAATCTCCCGGAGAGTAGGGTTCAAGGCAGGGACCTGGCAGGCCATGAAGGAGCTGCAGCTTCAGGCAGGGAGTAGCTACCACTCCCATGCTGAAACCTTCTTCTGGGTCAGATTATGATAACAGTAGCCTGATCCGTAACTCCTGAGTCACAAAAAAGGGATGGGGCGGGGGGGGCGGGGGGGAGCGTCTCAGTCATTGCATAGAAGCACCAAACAAGGTGGAAAAGGAGAGAGAATAATATGTTACTTTTTCTAATCTTCCTGCTTCCCAATGTCTTACCTTTCCCATCAAAGATGCCCAAACCCACTAGACTGGGAAACAGTCTACAAAGGCTATCCCACCCAGACCCTTCTATGCTTCAATAGACATCAGAAAAGAGAAAAGAAAGAGATGGAGGACAAAGGGCACTTAGGACAGCACTGGGCTCCTCTTGCCTCATTCCACCTCACCTACTAACATATTTGGCTATCTTGAGGTCTATCTGGAAACGGTGCTTTTGCCCAAAGGAATGATGATAGAGCTGACCTTAAAGCATTTTATGTATGATTGTCTATGGGCACATCTCATCATCTAGATTTTACTTCAGTTCTCTTATTTTCACCATTATATGCCCCACCTCCAACACTAACCATAGCAGAGGGAAATAAAGACAGGCAGCAGGCAGGTTTGCTTCCTGCCCATGTGTGATACCTTCATTGGCTCTAAGGAGTAGCAGACCTTCTTGCCTTCTGGGCTTCCGCTTGGCAATAAGGCTCTGAGTTGCAATGCTGTCAGACTGGTCAACCTGCTTGCATCACAGTTCTGCAAACAGGTGTCGTAATTCTTTAGTGTTCTACAAATTTGAATATGTAGGTAAAGGGAGATATCCATAGGGGACATATAAAGGACTCAAATAAAGGAACACACTAAAGGAGCCAAACTAGGAGTTTCCCCATTTAGGTTGCTCTCCCACACTTCTTCAAGGCAGTTTCCTTTTTGCCCATTTTTTAATAAGCTTTTAGACTTCAGCGTAAGTTTAGATCCATGGAGCAGTTGCAATGGCAGTACATGTATTTTTCATCTGATTTCCCACTATCTGTTGCACAACCATCTTTTAACTACTTTCCCAAATGAGGAACCTGGGCCTTACAGAGGTCAGGCAACTTGCCAGAGGTTCCAGAGCTCAGACACAACCAAAGGAACAAACATAAATCTAGGTGGATCTTAGTGTGTCCCGCACAGCTGAATTGTCTGCTTTCATCTCCTTACACAGGAAGCCACTCTCTGAACTTAGAGCCTGTCGTCTCAGTTGAATTGCCAACATTATGAGAGGGCACTCTTTCCAAAGAGCCATATGACAGCCTGTTCTGAAAGGTACATCTGGGTGCATTTAACTGAAAGAAGGCAGAGAAGTTTCATTTCATTGGCCAACTTTAATTGTTCAAGGGAAGCTAATCGGAACCCAGTATTGAAAATGATTTGAGGCCCATGCTTTTGCTTATTAGGGATGAGTGTTGATACCAATTATTGGGTGTTGAAGAAAACCCTGGTGAATCATGCCATCAATTACCCGTCCATCAGCAGTTGTCATTTTATAAACAAGGTTTCTTGAGGTGCAGGGACGGGACAATCTCCGCCCTATTAGTGGGACAGCTGAGAACAGAACTAGGTTTTATATTTTTCTCTGCTGTAGAATGGACTGTAATAACCATAGCTTAACAAGTGTACATTGACTGCTAGGCCCCAGACTCATTATTTTCTACATGTTTACATTATGTTAATTCCACTGGACCCTGCCAAGTTGGTAGTTTGGTCCCCTGATTTACTAATCCAGAAGCCTAGGCTCAGGAAACAGAACAGAACCCAAATGAACAAACAAACAAACAAACAAACAAACCCAAACACTTACCAAAGGTCCAGAGCAACCAAATGGTAAAACTGGAATTTAAATGGGAGCTAGTCAAATTCCAAAGCTGAAGCATTCACTGGTCTCTCACTTCTTACACACTCACAGTCTACAGCAGGTACTAGTAGCCCTGGTCTCACCTACTTATTTGGGACTAAATGAAATAGAATCTTTTTTTTTTTTTTCAAGAATTTTCTCAATGAGGTTTGCTAGCAGGGCCTTACCTGGGTAGAACTGATTTCTTTAGTCTATTTTGTATGAAATGTGTTAAAAATTGACATGGTAGGAGAACTGATGTGAAAGGTGACCTAGCTCACTTACAAATAAATGATTAATATAACCTCATTGTGAGGCTACTCTGCCTTACTGATTCTCTCCTACGGGAGGAAGAAAAACAACGGGTCACGCAAAAAAATCTATACTAGCCTGGGATCATAGTGTGGGAGGCCACGGATGAGTCAGAGAGAAGCAGAAGATAACTAATGAAGAGAGCATTTCACAGAGCTTAAAAAGAATTTTGAAATGTTCATTCGTTAACCTAAGGATATCTGGCATTTTTAACACGGCAGTGAACAGATAGGAGGAAAAGGGAAGCTAACTAGAATCCTTAAGCACTGTGTTTAAACGAAATTGACAGAGATCAAATTTCAAAGGGAAGACATTTAATTCAACTGACTTCATTATACCTACTCAACATTGGTGAGAGACATGTTATGTGTATGGCTCTGACCTGTGTGCTTAGGGGAGTTGCTAAAATTCTCCACTCTCCCTCCCTGGGAATACTCTGAATAGATTGGGTAGTAAAGATTCTCTGGTGCACAGATATGTGTGAAATTTGTAAAACTGCTTCTGAAAAATACAGTGTGTGCCAATGTTATGTATATTTTATGGGACCAATGGAATAGGGCCAATGGAATGCCTATTATCTGGCCAAATGTTCAAGCAACACAGAAGCCTCAGTAGTAACAAATATATTTGCTATCTACCTATATTTGGTTACAAAAGTTGTTCTAAATCTAAGAAATACTAGCTGTGGGTACCGGTGAGACTGCTGTGTAGGTAAAAGGTTTATTATCTGCCAAGACTGACAGCCTGGGTTTCATTCCTGGAACCTATGTGATGGAAGGATTCAACTGACTTGGGTGATTTGTCATCTGACTTCTATATGTGCACCATGGGGTGCTTTCTATCTCAGTCAATAAATCAATAAGAAATATCAATTGGGAATACAGCTACACGAAAGAGCTCTTGACTAATACTACTCAAGGCCCTGGACCCAAGTCCTAGTATTGCTGGAAGAAGATGAGAAAGAGCAGGAGGAGGAGCAGCAGGAGGGGGAGGGGGAAGGAGAAGAAGAAGAAGGAGAAAAGAGAGGAGGAGGAGGAGGAGGAGGAGGAGGAGGAGGAGGAGGAGGAGGAGGAGAAGGAGAAGAAGAAGAAGAAGAAGAAGAAGAAGAAGAAGAAGAAGAAGAAGAAGAAGAAGAAGAAAAGGAAAAGAAGAAGTAGAAGTTGTTCATTTTTGCAAAGGCCCCCAATGTGGCCTTCCCTGTTGCTGTAGGCATTTTCTAATTGCTTAGTGCCCATGTCCATGTAGTTATTATTCTAACTTTTCAATTTTGCCTTTCTCTAGGCTCAGAACTGCCCCTCAATATTCTCTTGCCCCTCTCCTTTCTCTAGCATAATTGATCAACATCTACTGTATCTTGAACTCAACAGTCTGCTCCATGCTCCATAACCTGCCATGTTTTGTCCTCTTATACCTCTTCCCTACACATTCTTCACTCATCCACTTCAAAACAGCTACTTAATCCTCAAATGCGCTAGCAAATATTTTCCAGTGAAGCTTTCTCACTGTCCTTGCCTGCTCCCACAGATCTCTTTGGCGTGTCTTGATCATAACCCATTGCACTGTGTATCAATCATTTGTTGGGTTTTAAGTGTGAATGGGTTAATGTTGCTATGACCAAGGGGGGATCTGCTTTTGTGAAATTTAGTCTCCTCTGAAAATCAGTGCCACCTCTTCTTGGACTCTCTTGTCCTCTCCCTCTTTGCCATGGGATGACCTGTCAGGATGGCATGCATCATGTTGCCTTGATCTCAGAACTCTCTAGAACTCAGAGCCAATGAATTTCACGATATTACCTGGCCTATGATGTTGTGTTATAACAGCACAATTTAGACTAAGAAGAAAACTGAAGCTGAGAAGTATGTCTGTTTCTATACCAAATATCCAAAAAAGTGCCAACGGCATTGCAATCTAGTAATAGATAGAACTTAGAAAAACTTTGGGGTGTAGGTTGTGGAAAATGTAGATTGTCATAAATGGTGCATTTACATCCTGGGTATTGTGGTACATGCCTATAATTTCAGCACTCTACTTGGGAGGTTGAGATAGAAGATATCCCTGAATGTGACGCCAGCCTGGGCTACATAGTCACTTCCCAACCAGTGTTGTTATAAGGCATAACACCATTGTAGACAGCCTTAACCAGGGTAAATGCCTACCAGAGCCATGAAGCAAGGCTATTTCAGAGCTCTCAGCTCAGATTTGTTGAGTTACTCTGTGCAAATCCTGCCTAGGGGAAATACAGGCATGTGACCTCAAACCCTGCAAGATGCCCAATTTTCTCCTTTGTCCATTTGGCAGGGTTGTAACACGACATCATAGTCCAGGTCATTTTGTAATTAAAGAAATTGATTGGCTCTCCAGTCTAGAGAATGGGGGAAAAGCAAGCAAGTATGCATTCAGGATAGTTCTGGTCAGGGATCCAAAGAAAAGAACAGTGAGAGTTTGGGTAGGTATGGATATTAAGGGCCATTCTATTGAGGTCTTAGAAATGAGGAATAATGTAGCAGAAACTGAAATAAAGGCCATACTTGTTATGTAGTTGCATGAATTGAATGAATTGTATTCATGCCCAAGGAAATTCTGGGAGGTGGAGCTTAGAGTGATGCCCTATGATATCTGACAGGAGAAATACAGCAGCAGTCAAAACTTCAAGTGCCACAATGCTTTTCTTGGCTACTTACTGTAAAATGAAGGAGAGGAATGCGTTAAAGATGCCACTTATTACTAAAGGGAAGAAGAAAACAAAGTCTGGAGACCTCTCGTCCTGCTCATGGACGGAATTAAAGATTGCGTTTGGGAGAGAATCCTGAGCAACTTCTTGTTAGAAGTCAGTATGGCTGAAAGGAAGCTGGGCGTGTTTAGATAATGAGAGAGTGACTCCAAAGGCCTTGCAGTGATTTTCAAAACAAGTTAGGACCTGGAAGTCAAAGTTTCCAGAATGGCCAATCAATGTGCCGATCACATGGTTTTCTTTCCCTTTCCCTTTCCCTTTCCCTTTCTCTTTCTCTTTCTCTTTCTCTTTTTCTTTTTCTTTTTCTTTTTCTTTTTCTTGTTCTTGTTCTCCTTCTCCTTCTCCTTCTCCTTCTCCTTTTCTCGCTCCCTCCCTCTCTCCCCCTCTTTCTCTCTCTCTGTCTCTCCAACTTGACAAGCTAGGGTCATCTGGGAAGAGGGGACCTGAATTGATAAAATGCCTCTGTCATATTGGCTTGTAGGCAAATCTGTGGGGGATTTTCTTGATTGATGTTTGATGGGAGGCTTAGACCATTGCCACCCATGTATGGCAATACACCCATGGTGGTCCTGGGTTGTATAAGAAAGCAGTCTGAGCAAGCCAGGAGGGGAAAGCCAATAAGCAACACTCCTCCCTGGCCTCTGCTTTAGTTTCTGCCTCCTTGGGTTTCTGCCTTAACTTCTTGTCCTGATTTCCCTCAGTGATGAACTGTGACCTAGGAAGTGTAAGTCAAATAAACCTTTGTCTCTCCAAATCGTTTTTGGTGGTGGTGTTTACCACAGCAACAGAAAATCAAAGTAGGGTAGCCAAGAAAACTTTAGTGTTTGTTACCTTGAGCCCACCCTCTACATTTTAGTATAGCACATCTCTGAATTTCCCATCCATAGCTCCAGGATGCCCAGCAATAACAAACAGTAAGACTCAGTGGCACCTTATCAGCGCTTGACTCTGCAGATGCCTAGGGAACACAAGCTAAGCTGTGGGACCACAGAGACCTCCATATAGACTTCATGAAGGCAGGCACTGAAAAAGTTTCAGAGGTAGAGATAGAAGTCTGTTACAGACACGGGGTCCCAACAGATGGTTTCTGCCAGTGCAATTGTCCATTGGAGGCATGGGTATTTTAGAGGCCCCAGAAACATTAAGTCACTAGTGTACAACTCCAACTTAGAAGCAGCTTAGAAGAGCTCCAGTTGTGTGATGCTAGCCACTGCAGGCTGCTGTACTATACTGATGCCAGTAAAAGCAAAAAGGCTGGACTGCCTAAGATATCGGTCATGCGGGCTTTCCAGTGTGTACAAGAGGTGGCACATGGAATGGAAGATTATTCTAATGTCTTCTGATTTAATGTTCTCTGCTGGTTTCATCTTCAACTTGTTTAAATATGTTTTTCTCCTGTCTTGCTCATTTCCCCAGTTCGGAATGGGAAGATCTATCCTATGTCTGCCAGTCACTGAACTTCGAAAGGACAGAATGTGAGTGACAAGTGTGGAGACACATAGCTAGTCAGTTAGAAAGCCAGGGCCTGGACTTCTTTTTTTTATAATCATACATTTAATTTTTAATTTATTTTTTTATTTTTTTATTTTTAAAATTTGAAATAGTCTTTACGGTCATAAATTAGCCAAGTTTTAGATCTATGTACTAATTCAAACCACGTATTACTCATACCTTTTCTCTCCAGGTGTGCACTGTAAAATTCAAACAGTAACATTCCAGCTCAGGGCCCAGACTTCTATTGTTACCCTCCAGTGCCTGTGTTCGCTACCTGGCACTTCTGCCTTCAGTATCAGTATGGAGCACAAAAGGCACTTCTGGGAAAAACAGTGAAGTAAGTTGAACTTGTCTTTTCTGTCTTCAGACTACAGTCATATCTCACAGACTTCGTGCCAAAATGTTACCTCGCCCATAAGCCACCTCCCTGTAGTGGGTGTGGCTCCACCTTCTCAGAGCCTCTCCTTCTCAATTCCTCTAAGCCCCTGGAACTAGACTCGACACTACATTTTTTTTGTTTTGTTTTTGGATGCCCTGGCACTCACTTTGTAGACCAGGCTGGCCTTGAACTCACAGAGATCTGCCTGCCTCTGCCTCCTGAGTGCTAGGATTAAAGGTGTGGACCACTACACCGCACTATAAGAAGGCTTGAAAGCATTTTTTTTAATTCAAGAGTTGGTGCTTCTTGTGAGAGAAATTTCAGGTAGTTTGTTTTCCTTGGGGTGTTTGTTTATTTGTTTGTTTGAGATAAGGTCTTGCTGTATAGCCAACAGTGGTCTCTAATTGGAGATTCTCCTGTCTCAGCCTCCTAAGTGCTGGAATTATAGGCTTATAATGCCATGCTCTGTTCAGCTCATTAGCTTTATTGCTAGAGTATAAATATTTTAGACCTTACAGACTGGGGTAAAGAGTATTGCCATCACAGCATGAAAACAGACATAAATAATCTATAAACTAAAAGACATGGTGACTGTGTTTTAATAAAACATTATTTACAGAAGTTAGACTTGGCTCATGGACCATAGTTTGCCTCTTGATCTCCTCATCATGCCTCCAGGTTTGATTTTTCTTCTATCCTTTTTTCCCCTGTAACCTAAGTTAGTGTGGCACTCACACGGTAACCTTGGTAGCCTTGTACTTGTAGTGATTCTTCTAGCTCAGTCTCCCACGTGCTTGGGTTATAGATGTATATCACAGCCTGCTTATGTGGACGGTTTTATGCCCTGGTGAGGGTAATGGGTTGTCTGGGGACTATTCCTGAGATATACCATTGGAGATCCTCCTAAAAGCAAAAGCTGCTTGGCTCCTTCCTCAGATATACCTAAAATGTGTACCCTCAGATCAGTATTTGAGCCTGGCTTTTATAATTTATCTGTTGTGTGATTTGCTATGAAGTACACAACTGCAGCGATCCTGTTCCTTCCCTTTTTAAATAGCTTTAATGAGCCTGTTGTAGTGACCCATGCCTGTAGTCCTAGCCCTGGAGAGGTAGAGGCCAGAAGGTCACGCAGCTCCAGGAGAATCTGAGATACATCATGTAGCCCTATCTCAACGCAATGAAAACAAATATATGAATAAAATAGATTTGGTACTAGTTCTCAGCTCATTGAGCTGCTGTGGGAGATGATGGGAAATAACACAGCTGCAAAACTTCAGTATAAAACGAACATGGAAAAGTTCACGATTCTCTCTGAGCCATTGTTGCTCACCATCTGCTTCACCCTTCTGACATCCACTTTCCTCTCCCTCGCTGCTTCTTCCCGCACTTGGCTTTTTTCCCCCCTATTCTCACCAGCACATCCTGCTCTAAGACTCCTCTTCCTTCCCCTCCAGTAGTACATCAGGCCTTTGGCATCTGTATATCCAGACTTTCCAGATCCGTCCCCATTCCAGATAATCTCTCCAGATGTCTGACTTTATAACTTGGTTTGTATTCTGAAAACAGGGTCCATTACCCTGAGGAGTGCTCCCATGGTCCATCTTACATCAACTGACTTGGTGGTTCTCCATCTATAATCCGATGGACACCAGAAAGACATCCAATCTACGAATATCTTTTTTTTAAAGTTGCAAATGATGCCAGGAACTCCATCATGACTATAGAATTCATTTGAATTAGATTGCAAGAGGTGGTCTGGCAGGAGTGCCTCTGTAAAGCAATGTTATTATTTATATCACACTGAAAATTCCTTTATCACAGCCTTTTCCTGGCACGGAGGAGGGAGGGAAAGGTTCCAGGGAATTGGCTCCCCAAGGAAGAAGAAGGCAGTGCAAGCAGGGGTGGGGTACGGGGGTGTGGGAAATCAGCAGACTAAAGACCACGTCCCAGCTCAGTTTTGCCTAGGGTGGGCCTTTGTGTTGCAACAGATGTGTGCTTTGGAATTACTGGGGCTGGGAAGGCAGGCCTCAGAGGGAGTAAGGGAGTGGTTCTAGACTGAGCTCATCCTGAAATGACGTAGGCTCAGATTCCTGGAGGGCAGAGCAGGAGACTGGGCCAAAGGGGAAGACATACTCTTGCAAGAGGCTAAAGCTGAACAGAGGGGCTTCGGTTTGTTTAAGTTTAGATGGAGGAGATGGTGGGGGAGTAGGTGGGAGAAGAAAATGATGCGTAACACGAGTGTTCCTAGTAGAAGAGCAAGCCTCCTTTTCCTCAGGAAACAAACAACTTGTGAGGGTGTGGCTGACTTCACTAGTTGTTTTCTCACAAGGGAGGTTGCCCCTCTGTGAAGCTGCCTGACCGGTAGAGGGTAATTGGGTGTTCCCGAATCCCGATAACCAGAAGGTGCTGCCCCTCCCTGTGGGGCCTTTAGCTTTCTTTATCACCTGCTAGGCCCTGTCATCTTCTGGAGTCTGTGTGAGAGAGGAAACAGGGTGGCCAGGCTCTCTCCACCCCAGCTCTTTGCAGAACACAAAAGGCAAGAGATAGGAAGTCTCTCACAGAAACATCCATTGAGAAGTCCACGAAAAGGTGTTTGTTCTGCAAAGTTCACGAATGCGTTCCTAGGAAATCTAGGACAAAATGTTTGAAATCATTTTGACAACACAATCTACTAATTGAGCATTAGATTACAAAAGGTCTTATTCCTTTTGGACATGTGGGGAGGGATGGCATTCCTTTGTTTAACACACCACACACACACACACACACACACACACACACACACACGTATGTGCACAGAGACAGACACATACATACACACAAGAGACAGAGAGACGGAGAGAGACAGAGAGACAGAGACAAACAGAGACAGAGAGACAGAGAGACAGAGACAAACAGAGACAGAGAGACAGAGCACGTCCAAGGTAGCAGAAGCAGCAGAGCTGGTATACATCAGAGGTATTTAGAGGGAGGAACTCTGCCCACATACTGCAGCTGTCCGGCATTCCCGGGCTCTAGTGTTGGGTCAGATTCCCTCACAGGATTTCACGCTCATATCTATGATTCCAAACTTAAAGGGTCCTGAACAAATGAGAGTCTTTATAAAGTTAATGACGGACTCATTTGGCAGCCAATCTTGAGCTGGTATGAGACTATGTATAGTCTTCGTTTATCACACCCTGGGTGAATATTTATGCATTTTTGCTTGAGAAACACCTAGGTATCTGATGACTGGGATTACTTCAGACTCTACTAGAGAAGGAGCATAATCTATGCTGTATCCTACATTCAATCACCTTTGAACAAGCACAAGCATTTTGAGATATTTCAGTTATAGCACACATACCCCTTTCTTCTGATGATCAGGTCTGTGGATCTCCCATTTATCCTGTGAGGTCCACCAGGGCCTAGCATATAGTCTATCCAGGGGTTAGGGTCACAGGATGCTTTCAAGAAATGAAGAATGAAGCCAGGCTGTGGTGGCTCACGCCTTTAATCCCAGCACTGACAAAGCAGAGACAGGTAGATATCGGAGTTAAAGGCCAACCTGGTTTACAGGGTGAGTTCCAGAACAGCCAGGGCTACACAGAGAAACCCTATCTCAAGATAAACAAACAAACAAACAAACTGAAGAATCAATGCTCTTTACCGATTAAGGAGACTAGTTATGAAGTTTTTTCTTCTATTTAAGCCAAAATGTTCCCTAACATCATTCATTTATCCTGCTATCTCACAAGCATTTTATTTATTTTTCTCTTGGGGCTAAATCATCCTTATAATCCCAATGCCTTTAAACTTTTCTCCTAGATCCACCTTTTCAATCCCTTAATCATCTTCATTGCTGCTTTCTGAAGCCATTACAGGTTCTTTCTTTTTGCCCTAGAACTCAAGATAGGACTCAAAAAGTGCATGGCTACTACACACCACAGGCCTCTTGTTTCTGTGGTGCTTTTTCAGTGTCATTTTGCCTTGCCTAAGAAGCACTGCCTTTTAAAATACACTTATGGGGTAAACCCATAAGGCCACGAATGACTTTCTCCTGAGCATGCTGACTGGCAGTAGGAAGGAAAAACAGCACTCCGGATCGTAAGAGACTATTATTTACAGAAAGCTGAAAGCAACAGGTAACACTCGCAATAGTATCCTGGACGAAAAACAACAACAACAAACCAAGACAAAAAACAAAACAAAACAAAAAAACCAAAAAACCACCACCACCACCAAAGCTCACCAAACCACACTATAGATAATTTCAACACGTCAGCCTGTTGTTTTCATCTCAGGAGAACCAGCCCTACGTATGATCATCGCTGCTTCACCTGCTCTCTGCCTTAAAGGCCATTAGTGATGACTTAGTTCCCATGAACTGCAGGCGTGAGCTTTATTCCATCAGGTTGTTGCAAAACCAGTGGATTAAGTGAAACTCCTCACTAATTAGGCCTATTAGAGTTCCTGTAACTCACGATTTTTTTTTTTTTTTTTTTTTTGGCACAAGTCAAAACATTTGACTCAGAGGCAAAATGTATTATATTAATATCCAGGGAAACAACAAAATACATGCAGTAGCACTTTAGGAAGCAAAGTCTGCAAGCTGTTGGAATTGCCCTTACTTCTCATAGCAGCCCAAAGCATTTCGTTTTGGGGTGGGAGCTATCTGAACACCACGATGGGGATCCTGAGATAAGTCTTTGCCATTACATTTGAAAATCTATTCACTCTGCTTATCTTAACTGTGACTCAGAGCCCTTTGTGCCGTTTTGTGTACATGTATTTTCTCAAGGTGCTGGGTTCTTTTTTCTTTTAATACAGGTCATTCATTTTGAAAAGGTCACATTATAAATTCTCTAGCCTTTCCTGAGCTAATCCCTCCGGGGGAAAAAATGTAGGACATGGAGTTGCAAAGGGAACATGTAAAGGTAGGAATAATATTGAAATTGAGGAGCAGGAGCTCACAGCGAGGGGCCACAGTAGCGAAAAGATTGGCAGCATAAACCCAACTTAACCTGTAGGAGAGACACTTCCAGAGCCTTACCATTTTACTGGGCCCACTGGAAGGTCCCCAGGAACACTAGTACCCCACAGAGGGAGGGTCCTTGCTCTACTGCTAGTACAAAAGGGAAGAATTTGCTGTCAGAGTTCTGGATATTTCTGGTCAATGCTAATGATGGCCATTTTCTATCCTTTAATGATCGTTGAAAGCTAATTTTTCAAAAACATTGGCTTGCAGTCAGCTCCATACCGAGGGATTTACATGAGGTATGCTCGCCCCCTCAGCCTCTCATGTGGCTGAGGCTGGCCGTCAACTCTTTCCTTTGCCCTGAATGTTGGAATTACAGCCATGCATGGCCATAGGACATTTCTTTTAACCATTCTGACAGTCCTTTAAGGAAGGGTTATTACTGTCTTCTGTGTCCACACAGGGAAACTGGTTCAGAGAGGGTTAGGCATCCTGGCCAATCAATGCTAAGTAGCTAGGAAGTGGCAGGGGGGAAAAAAAACCCTGATCCTGGAATCACTCTGTGTAAGTCCTTGAGAAGTCAGCCACCATAATAAACCTGACTGCATTTTTCCTCTTACCAAATAGCAGAACATCTGGCCTGCTTGATTTTATGAGATTGTAAATACAGCAACTGCTCTGAAAGCATGAGCCGAACAGCTTTCCATTGCTCTGGATTGAGTTTTTTTTTCCACTGCTTTGGACTGAGGTTTTTTTTTTCCTCCTTCTTCCTGTCCCATCTACTGGACAGTGAGTTCTTCATGGGAAGGCTGTCGTCAATCTTGCACTCTTCTGCTTTCTACATCCCTCAGAGTGTCAGGTACATAGTACATGCTCAATAAATATCGACCGACTGATGAATGTGTGGCTGTACTAGTCAATCGTTTCTGGGTTTTTTCAAGACCCTTTCTTGATGCCAAGAGAGCAGGTTAGGACCTTAAAGGTGTCTGTCACCTCAATCTAGTTGTTTGTACTGAGGATGACTTTTTAATATTGTGTCCACACAGGAGCCAACCGCTTTCTTTGGCACCTGGATGATTGATGGTGTTTTCCCCTTTCTTACAAAAGCTCGCGCACTGTACAGACACTGCTTGTGGTGATTAACAATACAGCAAACCTCAGTCCTCTATGCAGACACATCTTGAATTCTATAGAGAAGCAGGGGTCTCATTTAAGGGTAGTTCCTAGTTAATTGTGCTCCTCTGTCAAGCACATCAATGGTGCTTGATGGTTACATCTCAGAATTGCTTTGTGGAATGAAAGAGGATTTAAAAAAAAAAAATCTTGATGGCTGGGTGAAGATTTTACCAGACCAGCATTTCTCATTGTGTGGGATTTTAACCCAGGGTGTGGATGCATCTTGGTCAGTGCCATTAAAAGCTTCTGTCTCCGTCTAGACATCATATGAAAATGTACAAGGCGGGGCAGGTCAAGTCTGCCAGATTTTAGCACACACCATTTGCTTAGCAGAATCAGAACAACTGTGAGCATTTGAGGGGTTGGGGGTCACTATGTGTTGAAGATTGTCTATGCACCACAAGGCATTTTTATCAACGTTTTCCAAATTAGCAAATGAAGCTCTCTCTAAGCAGTATCAGATAGACCCAGAACTACAACCCCACCCATTTCATTCTCAGGCAAATATTCATGATCTCTACACCCTCTCTGTCTGTCTGTCTGTCTCTCTCTCTCTGTCTTTCTGTCTCTCTGCATCTCTGTGTCTCTCACTGTCTCTTTCTCTGTCTCTCTCTCTCCCTCTCTCTCCCTCTCTTCTCCCTCCCTCCCTCTCTCTCCCCAGGGCTTCTCTCTATAGCCCTGGCTGTCCTGGAACTCACTTTGTAGACCAGGCTGATCTCAAACTCAGAGATCTTCCTGCCTCTGCCTCTCAAGTCCTGGGATTAAAGGTGTGTGTCATCACCTTCTGGCAAGCAAATACTCTTGACTATAATGTCCAGTTTCTCAGTTTAGGGTTTCTGTGATGTAGGGCTGGTAGAAGAAACAGCCAAGAGTGGCTTACACTCTCTCTTGCTATTTTCAGAAGGGGATTGATTGTTATTTCTGCCTCCTAATGGAATACCTAAGCTGTATCCTAACTACAGAAATCTGGTGAGGTATGATTTCAAACCTTGTGGCTGCATTTGTTCTAGTGATACTCAACAGGTTGGGAGTCCGGAGGCAGTGGTGGTGTAGGTGGTCAAAGGTTCAAATGTAAAGTGAAGAGCACCTCTTGGCACTGGGCAGGATAATAGCTGTAGAGGCTCCAAGTTCAATAGGATACTTCAGAGATTAGCAGTCAGAGCGCAACCCAGAAGGCTATGGTGGAAGGAGTAACCATTGGGAGTGCTGAGGAATCTCATTAGATACAAGGATAAACAAGAACTGAACTCTCCAGACAAAGGAGGATAGGGTGGGAGCCTGGCCAGAGCCAGGTAAAGGCCCTGTCCTACCAGAAGTGAATGGCTACACTGGCTCTCAACTGAGACAATACTGCCCCCTAGAGGGAGTTTTAGAAACTACATGAGGGTATTTAATGTCTCAGAAATGGCCTTGGAAACCAAATAGTCAGCATCCCACATGGGTTTTGACTGGACTTCCATTGATGCGAAAATCCAATTTATAATCATGTTACCTAAACTGTGTGTTTTTTTTTTACAGTACTACAAAGGGTTTTTCTGTTAGTGCAAAGATTATGAAAAGAGAAAACTGTTAGCCCCAGGTTGACCTTGAGTAATCCGTTCTTTCAGAGAACAGTCCTGTCAACAGTTATGCTGTTTGGAAATGAGAGTTATCAAGACAACATCCCTCTACTCATTTGTGTTTGCAGTCACATCCAATGGGATTTAATGAGAAAACACACATTTCTGCCCTTGTCATTCAGTCTTTCTGTGTGAGATTGATTGTGTAAGCATTTACATGCTAAACACAGTATTTTCTTATGGGTTGGTTTTATTTCCTCTTTCTGTGCATCTACATTCATTCGTGTCTTTGAACTTGAGGGTAGATTATAACATCTATATATTTAATTTGAGGGTAGATATGGAGTGAAACAAAAATTACATGAAAAACAAATGTAAGTGGGTGGGGTGGGTAGTGATGTCGGTAACGGTCAAAACTACTTGTTGGCTTTCTGGGGCTGGGATCATGTCTGCTCTGCTTTCGTTTGACCTAGTTAACTGAGGACGGGGCTGGAAGAGACGCATGGTAAATAGTGGGCAAAAGGATGGTGAATAACTAGTGTGGACTCAAGCACAGGTCTAGACCATCATTGTGGGAGCATCCAGACATGTCCTAGGATGTGGATCATAGAACCAGGCAGGGTTCTGGACATCAGAAGAGAGATCCTAATGCAGATGTTGCCTCATTGCTAGACTATCCTGATGCCAAAGCTCAGTGAATCATACAGCCCTTTATTGTCTCAAGCTGTGCTGGGGTCAAGAGACTGAGCTCAAGCGGTGCCAGTGGTAGACAGAGAGATATTTATGCTGACAGGCTGCTAGCAAGTCTAGGAGGCCTCAGACTCCTAGGACTTGGCTAAAGGCACTTCTCTGCTTAGCTAAATCATGTTCAATGGGTTTGTTTAGGCCATGGTTGAGGAGACTCCAGGGAAAGGAGCATCAAGTTCTGTCTTTTCAATGTGTTAACTTTCTATGACCCTAGTAGGTTCTCATATCAGTTTGGTCCTCCTGCAGAGCCAGTTCTTCCAGTTCCCATTGTCACTCCTGCTGTGTTTCACACCTCTGACCTTCCTCACCAATAACCCTTTTTGGAATGGGATCATAGCCTTGACTCCTCATTTCCTCTGTCCCTCCCACTTTCCTTCCTTCCTATCTTCCTTCCTTCCTTCCTTCCTTCCTTCCTTCCTTCCTTCCTTCCTTCCTTCCTTCTGTTCCTCTTTCCTTTCTTTTCTTCCTCTTTCCTCCATGTCTCTGAATCTTTGTGCTTAGGGTGAAAAATCAGGGTCTTGGGTATGCTAGACAAATACTCTACCGATGAGCTGCATCTCTAGTCCATCTTCCAGGTCTCTTTCTATATGATCTCTGTGGGACTTTAATAAGACATCATTAGCAGGATGAAGGACCTTCAGATTCTTGGTAGAAGCTGCTGCCCACTCTTTCTGCAGGTGGAGGACAGAGGGGATGATCAAGGTCGCTCTACCTTATTATAAACAATAAATTTACTTCAGTGATCGGAGAGAAGCAGTAACATATCAGCTGGGGATGGTGGGGCGAGCACTTGCCGCCCTGTCTGGCTGCACTTTTACATGGAAAGCCAAGTGAAATACTGAAGGCACTTATACACCTATTTTCTTTGAGCATTCGGCTGAGAACCTCCCAGAGATGGAGGGAAAATGTGAACTAAAGAGCACTGTCACAAGGAGCCTGAATGATTAAGTTCCAGTTCCCTTTCCCTTTTGCCCTTGGGACCCTGTTATGGGTGCCTCTTCCCTGGGTGGGTGACATAAAGATGCCTACATCCTTGGGAAATGTGGACCCAGTCAGGTGCCTTGGCACTATCAAATGTAAGGGACAACCAAGCTATGGCTTCGAGGACTGGTAATTTCAAGATAAACTTTTGGGTGGCAGAGAGATGGCTCAAGGGGCAAAGGCACTTTTTCTTCAAGCCTATTCAGCCAAGTTTGATCCCTGGGACCAACAAGTGAAAGATGAGAATGGATCGCTTCTTTGAGTTATCCTCTGACTCCCCCTCCCTGTATCTCTCTCTCTCCTACTCCCTCAATCTCCCATTCTCTCTCTCTCTCTTTCTCTCTCTCTCTCTCTCTCTCTCTCTCTCTCTCTCTCTCTCTCTCTCTCCACACACACACACACACACACACACACACACACACACACACACACAGACACACAAATAAACGTAAAAATGAAAAAAAAATACTTTAAGAAAGGAAAATCTTTTGGATCCTAGGCCTCTTCTAACTGGGACCCTAGGACAAGTCCTTGCAACCTCTAAAGCCTCCAAGCCACCAGCTTATCACTTTGACATAATTAGAGGCAGTTCTGTGAAAGACCCTTGGCATGGCAGCTGCCCTATCAGCAAGTGAAGTAAAACAGTGCCAAATGTCTTTATTTAGACTCGACATGTCTATTGTGGTACCCATGTAGCAACCCTAGCTACTCCCTAACCCCGTACTTCTGTGACCTAAGTTGACACAATGTGACACATTTCAACATGGATCCATGAGTCTCTCCTTTTTTTTTTTTTGTTTTTTGTTTTTTGTTTTTTGTTTTAGACAGGTGACATTTCTTTTGAGTCATGGCTCTTCAGGAGAGATGCCAGGGTCTCAATGCAAAAGGAAGGTGTAATGGCTGCTAATAAATCATGGTGTGTGTCAGACAGGGGTGAGCAGGGAATGTCGAAGTTCAAGTGCATCAAGGGGTAGAGCCATAACAATTATATACACATGTGTGGCAATGCCGTTGAGTGAACAAGGTTGGCATCTATGAACAGTTCAGACACTACTGATTTGATGGCCCCATTCAACGTTCTGGGGTCTCACACATACCATGTCTGTGGGAAAGGATCTGTCATTTTGTCCTTGGTATCATATGTTGCAGCAACCACTCCACCATTCAAACACTAGAACTGAGTCTGTATTTCCTCCTCCTCCTCCTCCTCCTCTTCCTCCTCCTCCTCCTTCTTTTTCTTCTTCTTCCTCCTCCTTTTCTTCCTCCTTCTCCTCTTCTTCCTCTTCCTCATCCTTCTTTTTTGTTTCAAGACAGGGTTTCTCTGTGTAGCCCCGGCTGTCCTGGAACTCACTCTGTAGACCAGGCTGGCCTGGAACTCACAGAGATACACCCGCCTCTGCCTCCTAAGTGCTTGGATTGCCTCCTATTGCCTGGCCTCTATATTTCACTCTTTCCTGCTTATCAGGTGAGGGCTTTGGGTTAAATCCATAACATCACCCCCACCAAAAAACTCAGAGGAGGGCTGAGTTTGAGGACAGTCTGAGATACATAAGACCAGTTTCAAAAAGGGCCTTTAAAAGACCAAATATCAAATTAGATTATAGAATATCAAAATTTTAGAAACTGAAAGGCAAAAGCATAGGAGAATATTTTACATTTTTTGAAGTACACAGTTCCAGCAAATTCAGCAAAGAAACTCCAGGAGTTGCAAAGAAAAGAGAATGATAGAGATTGATCATATAGAAATTCGGTAACTTAAAAATATATGTCATAAAACCAATAACCAATAACCACAAAATGACGACACCAGTAGTAAAAAACATAGGAAAAGATGATAATTTTTAAAATAAGAATAAAGATATGGGAAAATTTAGTAGTTATAAAATTGCTCTGATACTTGATGCTGGTTGGCTAGAGCTAAGAAATTGGTGGTGATTAAGAGACCAGCATCACTGAGGTGAAATCTTCTGGGAAGTGTTTTCTGAGAGCACAGAGAAGCTGTGTTCCAGAGATATCCAAGGTTGTACCTTACACTGCAGCTGGATTTGGCAATGTGTAAGAGTCACCCAGGTGGTACTGGTTTTGAAGGCATGAAGGGGTCATGAAGAGCAGCTGAGGCTTGGCACTGTGAGAGGCCATGGAAGGCCCTTGTTGAAGGTGCAGTCTCAGTTGTAGTTGAAGGCCCAGGACTGAAGGAGTCATGAAAAGGAGTTGAGGTTTGGTACCATAAAGAGAGCCCATGAGAGGCTATTGATGAAGCCTAGTTGCAGTGGAAGACCCCAGCGTATTGGAGATGCCAGTACCATTGGATGGCCAACAAGAACAGCAGCAGCAGTGGAGTGGATCAGCCTGAGCTTAGAGTGCTACAGAGGGCAGAGCTCGAGAAGTGACACCAGCCCTTTGGACAATCCCAGAAGATCATATGTGGGTCCCAGACATAGGACAATTGGAATTTCGTTTTGCTTTGATTTAATTGTGACTGTGCCCTGATTTTTCTCTCTTGAATTAAGAAAGTACTTGATTTCTTTTTTATTTTACTGGAGGTCACAATTGAGAGACTATGAGTTTTAAAAGTCTTTGGATTTTTAACAGAAATTGGCTATTCTAAAGGGACTAAAATTTTAATGTGTTTGAATTTGTAAAGATTGTGGGACTTTTAAGTTATTTATGTTTTTAGTGTGAGATCTTCGGGATGAATAAAAAAAGGAAAGGTTGTGACTTAATAATGATGTGTTTATGTGTCAAGTTGGCAAGGGGTCAGTTGTGTATCAACTAGGCATATGCTAGAGTCATCCGTGGGGGAGGAGCTTCAGTTGGGAAAATGCTTCCATGAGATTCAGCTGTAAGGCATTTCTCATTAGTAATCAATGGTAGAGGATGTAGCCCTTGGTGTTGGTGGTGCCATCCCTAGGCTGATGGTCTTGGGTTCTCAGGCTGAGCAAGCCATGAGGAGCAAGCCAGTAAGCAGTACCCTTCCATGACTTCTGCATCAGCTCCTGTCTTCAGGTTTTTGCTCTGCCTGAGTTTCTGTCCTGAGTTCCTCCAATGATGACTATGATCTGGAAGTGTAAGTCACATAAACTGCCTTTCAATTGCTCTGAACTAAAAAAAAATACCTTACAACTTTGGTATGACCAAGTCAGAAACCAAAGGATCAAGCAGTATATAAGAGGCAGACTAGTTATTGTGATATCAAGTTATGATGGCATTATAGTCCCTTAAACACTTTATAAATTGAACACATTGTCAACAGAAAATGCAGTGGATATACTGAACATCATTGCTTAGCAACCCAGAACACTGGAGAGTACCAGTTGTGCCACCCACCCTCATATACCTGCTGGGAACCTGCTGCTGCTGTCCAGCATGAAGACAGAACATGAAGCAGTGTATCACTAGCCCAAGAAAAGATTCACATTCAAAGTTGGAAGTATGGTTTCTAGATTTCTGCAGAATGTGTATTACTTTCATACTGCTCACGTTGAAAACCACAGTTAAACTATGGTGAGTCAGTACTGTCTATATTATTTGCGATAGCACTATCACAAGAAGTGCCCTCTTTTCCTTTAAGTGCATCTGCAGTGATGTGAAATTGCATGAGGTGATTATTTGCTTGCTTATTCTCTACTTCCCATACAGTCAAATGGACTTGAAGGGTGAGATTTCACTTATCCACTACCATAGTCCTTGTGCTGGGACAGTGCCTCATGTGTGATAAAAGAGTGTTGAGGGAATGGATTAGAGAGCTCCTGTAGATTAGTGCATTACTGACAGGCAATCTAGTAGCAGTATACTCAAAGAACAATTAACAGCAAAAACAAAACCAAAATTGTATGCCATTTGAAAAGGTACATAAAGCACCGATAATTAGGAGACGCAAATTAAGACAGTGTTGAGGTGATTGACATGCCATTTTCATCTTTCAAATAGGCCAAATTAAAAAAAAAAAGTGCAAAAGCCTAGGTTTTGTGAGGATGTGGTAACAGCAAGCACACCCACGCATGCGTGCTGCACGTCTGAATAAGAATGA
Organism: Mastomys natalensis; assembly: GCA_021653895.1. Taxonomy (NCBI): domain Eukaryota; kingdom Metazoa; phylum Chordata; class Mammalia; order Rodentia; family Muridae; genus Mastomys; species Mastomys natalensis. The sequence continues at coordinate 172,210 of JAJTUV010003033.1, forward strand.
CTTCCAGATGGTAATGACATACAGTCAAAATTCTCAATGTTAAGTCTTGCTCACTTAAATATTCCTTGTAAACAGCCATAAAATAGAAATAACCAAAATGACCTCGGTAACAATTTGGTTAAATTATAGCACATCTAAATAGCACAATAATAAACTTTTCTGTTATCCCCAGTAAGAACCTGGGCTTGGGGCTAGGGAGATGGCTTGGTGGGCAAAGTGCCACTCAAGTACAAGGACCTAAGACAATCTCCAGAACCCATGTAAAGCCAGATGTGGCAGTGTACGCGCCTGTAAGCTTAGCTCTCCAATGGGGAGAAGAGTTGGGAAGAGAGAGACAAGAGATGCCCTGGAAGCTCAGGGAGCAGCTTACCTGGCATACACAGCAGAAAACAAACAAACAAAAATCCAAAAGACCCTATCACAAGGTGATAGGTAAGGACAGACACTCTAGGTTGTTCTGTGACTGCCACACATGTGCTATAGTACACATGTACCCACACATACATGAACACACACACACACACACACACACACACATTCATATATATTTAAAACATGGGCCGTTACCATCACACTGCCTTTATGAGCTCTGCAGTATCAAAAAATTTCTAAACACATCTTGATTTTCTCACCACCAAAACAGGAAAATTGGCAAAATCTCCACCACGAAGTGACAAAAAGCAGATGAGACAATGCATACAGGAAATGCTCTGGTGACAATTGGCACAGAGCAGCTAATAGTTGCTACCCATTTCTATTGGTGACAATGACAGCATCTCCCCAAATAAGGACAAGCTTGATCTTTGTACATGGATACAATGAGATGCTCAATATAGCATCGTGACAAAATCACACTGTAGGCTATGATTTCTGTTAAGGGTATTGCACGAACAGCACTTGGCTTTGGCAAACAGGCTGCAGGAGATAGATTTTCACCTTAGTAATGATTAGAGACAATCATTCTCTTCCCTCCATCCTTTGAGACAAGCATGTGTTAGTTTTATAATAAACAAAAGATGTAAAGAGGGGGGACAAAATCTCCATTTATAACTGCAAGGACAGTTAATCCCACCAGGCTTCATATCCCCCTGTCCTTGGCTACAGCCCAAGTGCTAAGCCTTCCTGTCCTTGGCGCTTTCTCTTCCCTCATCCTCTCACTGCACCCCGGACTCATCGAATTCCCCACTACTTCCCCTTTCCACTTCTCTCAGTGCCCGCTAGAAGTGTCACCCCACAACCAACAATTCCTTGTTTACTCATGATAAACTTTTCCACACAACAGTCTTAGGTCTGCCTCCCTCTCTGGAAGTGTTGAAACCTGAGTCGCGCCGCGGAGTTCACGGCTTTGCCGGCAGCGCCCTCTAGTGGCCATTGCCCGCACTCCTCCACTACAGGCACCCTGGGGCTGGGAGGTGGGGTCTGTGCTCCAGCTTCCCCTGTCTGCTTCCAGACCGTTTAGTTCTCCACCCTCCGCCAAGAACTCCTCCTTCCAATGCCATCTGGCTACAGCACCCTCTTCTCTCCTCGTCGGCTCTTCTTTTTGGTCAACCCCCAATCCCACATTCAAGGAAGAGTTCAACATCTGGCTCACTGTCTTCTTCTTCACCCCAAGTCCTGACATCAATATTGGTGAGTTGAACATCCATGGTCCATGTGCGGGACACACCTCCCTCGTAACCTTACCATGCTTCATCATCAGTCAGAACCTCCTCCATCCACATCCTGCCTGCTGACCTCAAAGCTCCTCTCATTACCTCAGGAGGTTTGGCAGGCTTTTGAAGCTCCTCCATGTTCTCATTCCATCAAACCCCCTTACCTTACTTGCTTCCCCTTTCATTGTCAAAACCCATCAAAGATAAGAATAGCAATGAATATGTATGTGTCAGACATATAATAAGCTTATGATGCTATCATTTCTATATTTTAATGCCATCCTCACAATAATTGTATGAGGCAGCTACTGTTGTCCTTTATAAAATGAGCTTGCTGTGGATCAGAGAGGTTGAGTGATTTATCTAAAGTCCAACAGTCGGGTTGTGGCAAAAATGAGATTGGAGGCTGCGTGCATTAGCCTAACTCAAGGAACATGGACTTCAAGATTTTGCCTATATTGACAACTCCCTTGTCACATCCATGAGGCAAAATTCAAAGTCTGAATAAATTCATCTGACAGTCTCTTCCTCTACAGAGGAAACCGGATCACTTTTAGGAAGTCACCGTTTCCAACCTCTGTGGGGCCCTTGGCTCATCTAAAGAATCCTCAGTAGCTGTCCTGACAATGGCATTTTCAAACTTTCTCCACTTCCCTCTGAAGTGAGGTGGTCTTGTCTCCGCCACTTCCATGCTTAATATTGTGCCAGGCTTTAAGGAAGGATGAGGAGAAGGACAGAGGATGAAGGGAAATAGTCGTGTCATGGGTTGAGCGTCTCCTATGACAAGCCTCTGGGCCAGGTGCTTTGCCTGCAGCATCTCACAGAATCCTCCCAGCAGCTCCACAGAGAGCGACGCTGTTGTGATTTTTACTGTACGGAGGAGGAGATGGAGGCACAGAGAGGTGAAGCGTTTGCTCCGGGGACTCGGTTTGTAAGTGGAGAGGCCACATCATCAGTTTAGAACCCCCTCATCTTGAGAGATTACTGTGATGAGTCCCCCGTTAACTGTTAACTGTCTCACACCCTCCAGTCCGGCTTTGAGTCTACTGCTGGGGCTACCTTCCTAAAAGGAGCATCTGCATGCACTTCTACTTTGCTTCCCGCCCTCCCAAAGCATTGCCCAGCCTTTCCAATGCCCAGGAAATCTTTGATCTTAATGGTTTCTTTGCCACGTTCCTTTCTTACTCCACCCATTGCCACCTGCCTAGAAAAGGATTACTTTGGGTTCCCCAACAACACCCTGTTCTCCTCTGCCCACCACCCTTTCCTGTCTTCAGTACTCCTTTCCTGTCTCCCTTAACCGCACCTCTTCTGTGCTTTTATGCGGTATTTACACATTGATTCCAGCATCCTATTATTTCCTGCTGACTTTTCTTGTTTCCTTCAGTAAACAGAGGGCTGCTTAAAGGTGGGTACTATGCCTGTGTTAACTCAGTACTCTCCAGGGCATAGCATAAGGGTCTGCTTAAAACCCATGTTTGTTGACTGACTGGCTGAATGAATGAATGGAGTGAACGAGGGAGGAGAAAGCCCTCACTTGGAAAGTTTAGTGACATGAGCTGTATGGTATCTGGCTCTTGGCTGGAGCTGCTGCAGTTTTTCCTCATGACTACAGTGCTGTAAAAATATGTCTGCACGTGGGTAAAGACTGGAGGAGAAGTTTCCACACAAATTAAGAGTTGTGTTAGCTTGGTGAGTTGATGGATGCTTTTTCCCCCCTCCCTCCCTGTTTGCAAAATGTTCTTTAGCACAACTTTGTGAATGCTTTTGCAAGGTGGCCGACATCGTAGAAGCAGGAGACTGGGGCTGTCATGGAGGAATCAACAGTCAATGTGAATTGATGCCCACTGGCCCACTCCTCCTGGGTTCTGGGTGCTGTGGGGAAACAAGTGGGTAGAGACGACTCAGGTTCATACGTCCAGAAACCTTGCCAATTTTGTTGGATTTGCTGGAATAAAATGAGAACTTTCAAGAATTTTCCAAGCTCCTGGGTTGAGGTATTTTTTTTTTCCCTCTCCTAAAGTTGGGCAGCAAACAAAGATGACTTTTGTTTGCAGTAAAACACTCATTCCTTCAATTTTATATTGCAGAGTGACTTCTCAGGGTGGTGGTAGTCGTGGTGGTGGTAGTGGTGGTGGTGAGGTCTGCTGAACAGGAAAATGAACTTCCCATACTTGGTTGGTACAGAGGTGACTGAAATGTTTTCCCCTTCTGGCTCTTGAATAACATGTTTAGGAATTTCATTGGCAAAATGGTGAAAATGGTCATTCACTGTGGCAGGATTTCCAAAGCCACATGCCGTGAGTTAACCCAGAAGAAAAGGGGAAAAAAAATCGGGGTGGGAGAGTAGTGTTCCAAAGATTCAGACGATGAATACTCTGCTTTTATTGGGCATGTCCTCACCCCACACGGTGCTTCTGGCACTGTGCTCAAGAATGTAGAGATATCTCATTTAAACCCCAGTATGATGGTTTCCAAGAGATTCTCCTTAGCCCTATGTTAGAGACTGTAAAACTGAGCTTCATATTTTACTTGGAAATTCTGAGACCAGGGTTCAAAGGCAGGCTCAGCTAGCCATCACTAACCATTTGGCAACCTTGTCTCTTCGTGAACGTACCCGTAGAGGAACTGGGGTATGTATTTATCTTTTTAGTTAACAAACAGTTTAGTGTTCCCCATGTGCTGTGCATATGGCCAGGGCTTGATAAACACTAGTTCATTTAGTCCTTAAAGCCTGTGAGAAGTACTATTATTAACTCCATGTGAGAGGTAGGATCACAGAGGGAGAGAGAGGTTAAGTCACTTTGCTAGGGATCAGGAAAGCTAGCATGTGACAAAGCCAGAGTTGTCGTCTAGTTTGCTGCGTTCTAGGATCCGGTTTTTAACCTTGATCTTGTGTTGAATAACATAGGTTCTCCTCCAACACACATCCCCAGCCTGTATCCTGCAACCAGGGATGTTGCAGAGTGGTGGTGAGGGATGGTAAATGGCATCTTTTGTCCTGAGGCAAGAGTGGCCTTAGAGGCAGCTTCTGTGAATAGGTGCTGGGCTCGGATTTGAACTGTAGTGTTAAGGTTTCAGAGCGGAGCCTCTCCAAACCTCAGACTCTTGGCTCTGTGGACAAAGAAGAGGTCTTTCAGCAGATACCTTCGTGGATTGAATTGGTGTGATTTTCAGCGTTTTAAAGGAAAAGTGGGCTTCATTTGCTGCTTGCTGGGTTCCTGAAGGGCTTTTGGCATGTCACCTGTTTTTGTGTAACAGAGACACCAAGATAGTGCCCTTCCAAGGTAATTTTTTTTTCCTTCCCTACCCCACGGCTCACACCTCTCGCTCCTACCTCTCCCAACTGGCCCTGTCACAGCCTTGTTCCCTAGAGCCCAGCCTAGACAATGGTGGCAGCTCAGCTGGAAGGAGGGGGAGTGGAGGGGTAGCAGACTCAGCCCACCAGCTTGAAAGCTTCGTTTGACAGGGGAGGAGGCACATCTGGTTTGGGTTTTCAATTCAATTCAACAATGATTTATTGTAGGCCTGCCAGCTGCAGAGGTTCTGGGCTCAGCTAGGCAGCAGAGATCCGAAGATAAAGTAAAATCTTGTCTGTAGCCCTTAAAGGAGTTTGCTGGGTTCTACAGCTGTGTGGACCCGTGAACAACATTGATGGGACAAATGTGCCTTGCACTCATTTTGTCTTTGAACCTTCCCAACATGTTCTGTGATGGGGGAGCACTATGGTTCCTTCAACTTTACATGTGAGGAACTCGGGCCTCTGAGAGGAAGTGACTGGCCCAAGGTCACATAGTTAGGAAGTGACCACACCAGCCCTGGAACCTAGATGAGACTGCTTCTCAAGTTCACATTCTTAACTGTTCCATTCTCCTCCTTCCCAGAAACAATGAAGATGGCAATAAGTATTTTATGTGCTCTGGAGGTCCTGTCTTGAGACAACTGAGAAGACTGTAGTTATTATTTCTTGGGTCCCCTGGCCATTGAGGCTATTGTTGGCATTCTGTTTCCCAGAAAATGGATGTTATTTTGGGAAGGGATGGAGCTGAGATCTGAAGCTGAGTTATTCTAGTTCAGTGTGTATCACAAAAACCATAGAAGGGAGGAAGGGTGCTTAGGACCCAGCTGGGAGAGCTTCACAGAACAGAGCATTTGGCTTTGGCTTTTATGGGTGAATAGATATTTGTATAGGTAGCGTTGGCACAGAATGTTTTCTAGTCAGAAGAAATGTTATGAGCAAGAGGCTCAACGTGATGTGCTCATAGCATGGTGATTGACAGGCTACTTTGTGTTGACAGCGCTACCTTCTGTGTAGAAGGTGCTCCCAGGTATTCTCCATCTCTTTGTCAGGATGCAGATCTTGCTCTTCTATTACGGGAGGGTACCCAATCCAGAAAGGCTTTCCAGAGGACACACTGTCATGCAACTGATGAGCTTCTCTCTGTGTACACATGTTTCTGCCGAGAGAGCAGCTAGAAACACAAAAGAATATTCAGTCCTTGAGCATGTGATGGGGGCCCCCGTGTGGTTGGGGAGACAAGATACACACCCCGGAAAGAGCAGCAGCCAGCCTAGGCAGTCAGCAATCTGGACCAAATGAGTTTTCCCAACTGTCAGATTTCAAGGAGAGCTGGGAGGTGCCTAGAGGAGGAGGCTTCTCCAAGGGGGTGGGTTTGGGCTACAAGGCGTGGATGCAGAGGAAGGCAGGCAAGCTGAAGACCGGGTGGGGCTACCAGTGTGGCTAGCCTGAAGGGTTCTGCAGAGGTCTCTGTTTTCCAAACTGCTGCTGGCCCCATCTATGTCTTGACTTTCAGGAGTTTGTTCCAGAAGATGGGACTATATGGGATCAGAGAGAGCCCTTGGGAGCTGGGAAACAGGGCTGGGTACCTGATATTTCTGATCCCTCCAATTTTCTACACTTAGCCTCAATTCCTGGCAGCTCCCCCAGCTGCTGAATTGTATGTGTATGTGTGAGCGGTATTTTAAATTAAGCAGTGAGTGCTTTCAGCTCATCATAAACATGCTAAAAAGCTTCAGCCACGGCCTGAGCCCACCCCCGCCCCTTACACACAGGCAGCAGCTGGGGCCACTCGACCCCACACTCTAATGCGCATTGCCTATGACTCACCACCACCAACAAAAAAAAGACTGTATGTTTCAGTCTCCCTGGGTAGCTGATTCCTAGTTCTGGTGGGAAATCTCAGTCCGAATTTGGAAAGCAAAGGGCCTGAGCCCCGCCCTACTGGCTGAGCAGTCTGCAGCATATGGAGCGCCTACTGTGTGCGAGGCATTGTGGGTAAGTCCATTAATCTTTCCGGGTTTTCTCTGCTTCAATATGTATGCAATCTTCTTGCTTGCTTTACCTCCCTGCCAGGGACCTACATCTCACTGACACTAGTCTTTCACTTAGTTTCTGAAACACTCCCAAAGTCTTTTCCTGCCCCAGGGCCTTTGTGCATACTGCTTCTGCCTGGATTGCTTTTGTTCTTGCTTCTGGCATGGGAGGCCTCATTTTAACCTTTGGTTCTCAACGTTTTAATGTTATTCTGAAGATGAGGCTTATTTTTTTCCTTGCTAACAATAGCTAGTTATCTCAGTCCCTTCTTAATATTCCTTAATTGTTATCTCTCTGGGTATTTTGCCTGTTTATATTTTCTGCTTATGGTATGCTTCACCCATTTGGAATGAAACCTCTAAGAGGCCAGGGGCTTTGTCTCCATGGCTTAGCAATGTGCCCCCTCTCATCTAGAGTGGTGTTTGGCACATAGTAGGCTGACATAAACAAAACCATCTGGGAAATATTTTCTCCCTGAGCCTCTTGCCAGACATATGGTTGCTGAGGGAAAGATCATGGCAGATCTGTGTCATTCCATATGAAAGAAAAAATGAAGTAGGGCCGAAAGGGAGGAGTTTGTTGAAACAATTCTGTTTTAGAAACCAGTCCTTAGAGTCTCATCCCTAGACACAGTCCTATGAATTTAAACAAAAGGAATAAAAAGCATAAAAAGCTAACTTGTTTTTTATTGGGTGCTTAATGTGTGCCAGGAACTGTTCTCAGTTTCTGTACCGATTATCTCATTTAATCCTCATAATAACTCAGCCACGTCAGGTCCTATTATTAGCCCCATTTAACAGATGAGGGACTTGAGGCTCTGAGGGGAGAAGCAAAGTGCCTAAGGCCACGTAGTTATGGAGAGGCAAACCCAAAAATTGAACTTGAGGCAGTCAGAACAGTGTGTGAATTAAATTAGCCATACCACCTGAAGCCCCCATTCCACCCCAGCAAGTGTGTCTCCCAGAGCGTGAGCAGGAGTCTACGTTTCTTTCTGTGGTGAGGGGTGGCACCCAGGGCCTTGTGCACATTGGACATGCAGTATACCACTAAGCTCCCTTGTCTTTGACTGCAATGTTTTTTTTTTTTTTTTTTTTTTTAAACCTGGCTGTCCTTCCCATGGACTTGGAGCTTTTCAAGTACAGCGACTGAGATTTCTTCCAGTTCCCCTGAACTTGTTCCAGAATGGGTCCCGTCAATATTTGTGGATGGAATGAAACCTCATAAGGGAGTGAGTGGATCGCTGTTAACCTTCTTTTCTTCTGGCTTCAGCATTATAGGCTTATGTTTATTTCGCTGGTGCAGGGTAGCACTGGGGACCAGAGTGGTCTGGTGGAAGGAGTCTCTCTGACCACAGGGTACAAGGAGCACCAGTTCTGACTGGGCCAACCTGTGTTTTAAGAGCACAGTGCTTGATCCAACGGATTTCATTTTGTCGTCAGTCTAAAAAAGTGGCCGGACCTGTTTAGGACTTAAACAAACTTTCAGTGTTCAAATCCTATCTCAAATCCTTTGCAGAACGACTCAGGGTGTGGGGAGGCAGAGAGAGGGGGAGGTATAAATAAACAAATACCCACAAACTGGCTGGCTTTTTAAACAGAATTTGCTTCAATCAGTGCGGTGCCTCCGTCATGAGAACAAGTGGGAACTTTCATACTGAATGGTTTTACCCCCCACCCCTATGCCCCAGCCAGATGAATGGCAGGAGTTTTGGCTGGGGAGGCAGGTTTCCAATCCCAGCCCACAGTTAGCTGCCCTACTGTGCCCCGTACATCACACACAGGGCTCTGAACGACACACCCAGTCGTCATATCTGCTGCTTCGGCTCTCAGAGATAATTGGGTCATTGTTTCATTACACTAGCGAGAGGGCTGCGAGCCCATTAGGATTATGTCACTGATATTTTTGTGAAAAGGCAATCATGATATGCTGTTCATTGAACACAGCTGGGAATGCAACTCAGTTATTATCTGAGGTCCTCCATCAGCACCTCAGACTTTGCTAAATAGCCCAGCCACTGGGAGTGCATCTCTGTGATGCCTGCTTGCATGCACCTTTGCAACACCTCTGCATGCTTCCAAAGCCCAAGCAGGATGGAACTTGGTTCCTGCGTGGACTTAACTTTTATGCTCCTGAGCCCAAATTCCTGCCTGAGAAGAAAAGATGTTTTGCTTTTCATGTGCAAAGGAGCCATGCACTCTAGTGGCAGAAGGCTGGAAGCCAGTGTTGGTTCTCCTGTAACTGCTGACTGGGGCCAAGGACAGTGATGGCTCAAGAACAGACAGTGTTGATGATGTTTGTGGGACAAGATTCGGCAGATAGGTTATACATCAGGGTTCAGCTGTGCCTTCTCGTGAGTGTCAGCAGGGCCTGGGCCTTCGTTGTAGTGGCTGTGAAACACGAGCCAGTCAGGAATGTTTGTGCTCATCAGCAAGTAGCCACGCAACGTTACCCTTCTAAATAGGGACATTCTTAGTTTGGATTATAGAAGCATAAACAGAGCCCAGGTTTGGATGCTGTCTTTCTTATTACAACGCATCAGTTTCCCTCTCCCACTGCTGTGCTAGCTGGAATTTTAGGGCTTGTGGCCATTAAGGTACTTTTTAAAGGAATCTATCTATGGTAGGCACCTGTCCATTCCCCTTCTGGCCTCAGTGTTTGCCAAACCAGTGCTGTATCCTGGCCAGCCACCTTGAGGTGTGACCGCCAGAGCTGGCTTGATAAAGCAAGTTTGCCAAAAGGATGGAGTGGCTCAGATGCTAATCTCCAAGTCCCAGTCACCATAGCTCTAAAGAGCTCAGATTCCTGAATGTTTGTTGGCAATTGACTCCAACCACTTTGCCTTCAGAGTACTTTGGACTTCGTTTTGTTCCTGGTTTCTGCTTTGGATCTGTCTTTTCTTTCTGGCTGTAGTTTCCCTTTCTGTAAAATGGGGTTCCTGCTAGGAGCAAATAAGGAAACACAGCCAGACCTGGCATAGCGCCTGGCATCGAGTAAGTGCTCAATAAATGGTAGCTGTCAACTCCTTTGCCCTGTCCAGACTGCTTCTGGCTCTGTTCTCTGTATTTCCAATAGTGGCCTGGATCAGGGCTTGTTAACATCGCTGATTGGCAACCTAGGTCATCTGCCCCTCAGACAAGTTGGGCGTTCCTCTCTGGCAGCATTCTGTTGTCATTACCTGTCACTGTAACACACTCACTGTAACCACATGTGGACATCAGCCAGCTGCTGACATTAACCTATCAAATCCTGGCACATAATAAGTTTGCAGACAGGAATTTGCATGTTGGGGCCAAATATAAAACTAGGAGGCAAAGCTATATTTACTTTCCCTTTCCCAGTTGTGAACAAATCACCCATATTCTGGTAAAAAAAAAAAAACCCAGATGTTTCATACCCTTGACTACAATGTAACTTAGCAAACAATCGATTACAAAGAACACAGCGTAGTTTAGTCAACAAAAATGTAACCTCCAGGTCACTTCTCAATTTTTCTAAAAGTGGCTACTACACTTGGGTAGTTTTCTTTTGAGAAGGACAGTCTTGTTTGCTACCAAAAAAAAAAAAAAAAATGAGTTTTAATTGGGAAGATCCAGAAACACTTAGATATTCTAGGGCGTTTCTGAGTGCTTTAAATTGCAGGGAGTTCAGATAGTAGAGAAGATAACTCACCTGCTCTTTTGAAAATGCTGCTTAACCACCTTGGCAAATGGCCAATCCAAAAATAAAGACACAGACACACACAAACAGAGACACAGACCACACACACACACACACATACACACACACACACACACACACACAAAACTGAGACAGGTAATGCAGGAATCTTGACTACTATAGAAGTGCATGCCCAGACAAGAACAGAGTAGGGGCAAACCACAGAAGAGAAGAAAAGACAGATTTTTGCAGCCTTGGTTTTAAGCTAATGCCGTCTCACCAAATCTTGTTCCCTATATGGTCAAAGAGGACAGAAGATGTGTGGCTGACATGTGACAACAGACTTGTCTACCAGAGTCAGTTGGTCAATCTGAGAGCTTTGTTGGCCTGGAAGGCCACAAGGCCAAGGACATAGGGTCATTCTAGTTTGCTACCAGGGTCAGTTGTCAAGCACATTGGCTTGGTTTTTTTTTTCCTTGTGGATTTGGTGGCGATCTATTTGCTTGAGTCTCCTTGTTAGCGAGGAAGGTAGGGAAGGAACAGATACAATGAGCTGCTCTGTACTCTTGCTTGTGCTTGTCTTTGCAAGACTCCTTCACAATCTGGGAGACTCTCAGGTCGATGAACTGTGTGGCTCTCATGGGCAAAGCAGGCCTCTTTCTATGCACTTACTGTGAATGGCTGGCTCTTGTCAAGCTGATTTTCTGTTGTTTTCAATGGCAGATGTTGTATGCTGAGAAGCAGGAGCTGAATTGCAGAACTAGCTCTTTATATTTGTTATTGTTAATATTAATAGCATCTTTTGCATGTGGTCAGGCCAATCTTGAACTCATAATTCTTCTGCCTCCTCCACCAAGTGCTGGGATTATAGGTATGCACTACTATATTTGCTTCCCCATTGTTTTTTTTTTTTTTTTTTAATAGAGTCCCACGTAGCCCATGCTGACTTTAAATTCACTATGTAGCTGAGGATGACCTTGAGCTTCTGCCTCAGGTTGGTGATTACAGGTCTGTGCCACCATGCCTGATTTACTGAACCAAATTTTATTGGGAATTACATATTCCTCTTCCAGATTTAATGCAGATGCTAAGGGTAGTTTGTAGTTTCTTTCATGCCATTTTACGGAAAATACCCGTGCATTAACACATCAAATAGATTTTCTGAGTCCCTTATTACAGATGAAGTGCTGTGCTATGGTGTACTTTCTACGTCGTATCTTATGCTAGCCTCACCAGAGTTGTGAGATGGGTACTATCATTATCTTAATTTTACAACGAAAACACTAAGGCCCAGAAAGCATAATACACAGTCACACAGTTCACAAATGGAGAGCTGAGATTCAAACCTGGGTTTTTCTGCCCCAATTACACTACATTTTCTCCATACAGTGCATTTAGCTACCCAATATTCCTTGAGGACAACATTCATCCGTGGGGGAATTTCCCTATGGTGCTGTCACTAATTCTCCTCTCCCTTCTCCTCTCCCTCTCCTTCCCTCCTACTCCCTTCTGCCTCTTTCCTTTTCTTCTCCTGCCTCCTTCTTCCACCTCCCATCCCCTTCCTCTTCTACTTCTTTCCTTTCTTCTCCTTCTCTCCTTCTATTCTTTCTTCTTCCTCCTTCACCTCTTCTTTTCCTTCTCCTTCATTTCTTTTTTCTCTTTGTCCTTATCTCACCCATCATTTTGTTTACTGGGACTGGCTGGTACCTCATACCCTTTTTCTAATGACAGAGCTCAAAGCCAGGGCCACCTGTGCTATCACCACTGTGAGAATTCTTTTTTTTTTTTTTTTTTTTTTTTTTGCTATACTGCTTGTCATATGCCATGTAAGATGGGGGACATCGGTAAGTTGGGTAAGTTATTGGCCAAAATAGGTGAACATTCCGCCAAACATGAGCTGAGCACACATTAGCTGACTATGCTGTAGCTCTTGCTCTTAAGTGGGTCATAAGAGCTTGAAAGAAGACAGACATTGGGAAACACAAATTTGAACTTATTACAGTGAGTTTGATCTAAAAGCCAAGCATGACCTTGGTGTTGAGTGTATATCAGGATATGTGTAGACGAGGACTGTAAACGGTTTGAAAGAGGCACTCAGGAGGCAGAGGCTGAAAAATTCCTTCAAGTCTGAGGACCCTGTGTTCTACATAGTGTGTTGCAGACCCAGCTAGGACTACGTAGTGAGACTATCTTAGTAAAACAAAACAAAACAAAACTCCGTACAAATCAAAGAAAACAATAACACAACAGCAGCAGCAGCAACAACAACAATATAACTGCAACAATCCCCCAGAAAAACTCACCCAACTAGCCACCCAAACCACCACAACAAAATCCCGCTGGCAGGAATAAGGCTAGGGAAGTGCCCAAGTTAGTTGTCTATGATGACGTGTGATGGGGGTTGTACATTAATGGTTACCTGCATTTTCTCTGTCTTTTTTTCCTTCCTTTTCTGCCTCCTAGCTCCACAGTTTCTCAGGCTTCTAGAAAGCAAGCCCACCTAGAGTCAGCTTCGGCTGCCACAGGGGTTGGGGGGACACCAAGAACGGCAGACCTAGGGCAGCAGAGCACTAGCTGAGGACATAAATAACCATGTTGATGAAAATCAGCTTTGGCCAAAAAGACTTGTCATTTCTCAAGACATTTGGTGCTTCTTATAATGACCCAGTTACTTGAGAGAGGCCTAGCATCGCATACACACAAGGAGTTGCCATTCAGTGAGCACCTACTAACTTAGCAAATCCTTACTCAACAATACTCAAATTTCCCCCACTTTATGCAGTAGGTATAGGGCTTAGAAAGATTCATTATTTTTGCAGGCGGGTTCAGCTAGTTAGAGTTGTAATTTGAATCCCAAAGCCTGGATTTCCAGGGCCAGAGCTGTTAATTCCTACATGTAATGAATGTCTGTTGAAGGAAGAAGCAGATGGATGAAAGGACACATGTATTAATTAACTTCACTTTAATAAATATTTATTGAATGCTCTGTGTCAGCCCCTATGTCAGACATCAAAACACACACACACACACACACACACACACACATGAGAGAGAGAGAGAGAGAGAGAGACAGAGACAGAGAGACAGAGACAAAGACAAAGACAAAGACAAAGAGACACAGAAAGACAGAGAGATACACACAGAAAGACTACATGGCATCTACAATAAAGGAGCTCACAAACCACTTTTTACTGTAGCATGACTTGTGGGTAGAAGCAACTTGAGTTTCTTGAATAGCAGTTTTTAATGATGCTATATAACTTAAGTCTCAGACATCATCCCCTCTCTCCTCTCTGTGGTACAGGATTGGGCTCCTACCAGCAAAGGATCTCAAATGAGTAAATCATCAATTCGACCACAGCATAGCCTCTAACAAACGGCCCTGCAACTCCTATCACATTAACTAACTCTTCTTCCATTTACCATGTGCCTACCTTTTTCAATTCTTCCCAGTAGGAAAGTTATCTGTTACCATAATGGACAATTATCAAATTCATCACTTCTGCTGGTTTTGCTGATCCCTAGCAGTCTACTTGTCCATGGAGGAGACTGAGGAGTAGTTGCAAAGAAGATACACTGGAAAATTGCTCAGTTTTTGTACATTTTTATTCATGCAGAATGAATTCCTTTGCAAACTGTCCTTTAAGCTGTGTTTGTTTCATTAGTTATATAAGGGCATGTTTCAAATTCTTCGCCTGGATGTGAAACATAACTTTCCATTGGCTTGTTTTTGTAGACAGTGTTTCAGTATTTAGCTTTGGATGGCCTAGAACTCACTAGAACTGAACAGCCCTAGAACTCTGTAGACTAGGCTGGCATGAAATTCATAAAGATCTACCTACTTCTGCCTCCATGGTGCTGAGATTAAAGGCATGAGCCACCCACACCCAGCTAAAAAATGATTGCTTGCCTTAAAAATAAAAACGCCTCTCTAGGCAACAGCATTCTACAACTTTGTTAAAATAGGAAGGGATGAATGGATGGATGGATGGATAATTGGATAAGTATACTTAGGGGTACAGCAGAGAAGCACGTTTTGTACCCCGACTCAGGTGGTTGATCTTCCTGTCAGGGAGATTGCCATCTCCCTTTACCTTGCATATGGTTGGATCATCCAACCATACCTTCCCTTCCCTACTTTCTTTTTTTTTTAACCCTTTATTTTTCTTTTGTTCTTGACAAGATTTCATGCAACTCATGCTGGCCTCAAACTTGCTAGGCAGTAGAAGGTAACTTTGAACTTTTGTTCAAAGTATGGGACTCCCATGTTGAGTATGGTTGAATTACTCATGGTATGGACAGTAGAGAATGTTGCATGTTGAAGTCTCTGAGATTCTTGCTATAGCCATGTGGGTAGAAATGTCTCCTCCCCTATGCCTATTTAAACCTGCTAGCTAATATATTACACTTTTCTTTTGAGGCACAGGGTCCAGGCTGGCCTAGATCTCAGTATCCTCTTGCCTTAGACTTGACAGTACTTGGATCATCCAACCATACCTTCCCTTCCCTACTTTCTTTTTTTTTTAACCCTTTATTTTTCTTTTGTTCTTGACAAGATTTCATGCAACTCATGCTGGCCTCAAACTTGCTAGGCAGTAGAAGGTAACTTTGAACTTTTGATTCTTCTAATCCCACTTCCTATTCTTCTAATCCTACTTCCTAAGTGCTGGGAATGTAAGTGTGTACTACCATGGCCAGTTTATACAGTGCTGGGAATTGAATCCAGGGCACTGTGCATTCTGGGCAAGCACTCTATGGACAGAGCTATAGCCGCAGAACAGATTTAACTTAACAACAACAACAACAACAAAAGCTCTTAAAGATTATTTATTTATTTATTTATTTATTTATTTATTTATTTATTTATTTATATGTGTTTATGCATGCATGCATGCACATATAACATGGCATGCATGTCAAAGTCAGAACATAACTTGGAACTCAATTTTCTCCTTTCATGATATGGGTCCTGGGGGTCAATCTCAGATTGTCAGGCTTGACATCAGATGTTTTCACTCACTGATCCATGTCACTAGCTCTCATATCTAACTTTTGATTACAGTAATGAACATGCCTAGTACAACCAGGATCATCAGTTATCCAAGGCAAGAAAACCAAGGGTTGTCTTTTACTGTTCCCATTATCTCAACCTCTATATTCAACTAATGTCTGTGTACTGTCAAATCTACATCCACTGACTGGGACTTGTCTTCTCCATCCCACTTCTTTTGTTCAGAGCTTACCCTTTCCCAAGCATTTCTTGCCTCAATTCTTGTAATAGCTTCCTTTCTTCTCACTTTTGAAAGTCAACCTTCCACTCTCCACTTCAGCGCCTTCCAGACTCTCACTACATCCTCCTTCCCATTTCATCTCTTCCTCCTCTACCTTCTCTTCCCTCTCCTTCTCTTTCCTCCTCCTCCCACTCTGGTCCCTTGTCCTATTATCCACTGAGTTCAATTAGTGATGCCCATATGTGCATGGTTGTAGGGCCATCCACTGGAGCATAGACAACCTATCAGGGCCCACATCCTTGAAGAAAGCTAGTCAAGACCTTGCCCTCTAGAAGCCATAACCTGTTAAAAGCTCCACTGTTAAGAGTGGGGCCTTCTTGGCTCCTCCCCAATCTATGTTGGAATACTGACTGGCTCGATCTTGTGCAGGTCTTATGAAGGCAACCACAGAATCTGTTGAGCCCCCTCACTTTCTTCCCCCCTGTATATATTCTCTCCAAAGGAATCTGAGTGAGCATTCAAATACTCAAATAAGATCATTTCTACTTAATCCTTGTAAATGGATTTTCAACATCTGAAACTAGAGGCTCTTAGAGTGAGGTCCTAGGAACAACAGCACCAGCAATTCTGACAACTTGTCTGAGTTATTGAGTCAGATATAGGGAGTGTCCACCTCCAACCTGAATTTAACAAACCCTCTAGGTGATTTTGATAAGTACTCAAATTGAGAACTTGGCTCTGTGAAGTTGTGGCTGCACACTGGAACAAACTTGAAAGGCTTTTAAAATTTGTCAGTGCCTTCTCCACAGACAAATTAAATCAGAGTTCCTGGTGTAGGATTCAGTCATCAATATTTTAAAGCTTTTCAGATGATTCTAATGTGGAATGAAAGTCAAGAGCTACTGTAAGTATGAAGTCTAAACTCCTTAACTTGGCTCTTAAGGCCTCTTTCCCTGGTCAAATTTTCCTGTGCTCTAGTCAGTCATTCTGGAATTTAATCATGTAGCACCATTGAGAATTGCCTTAGAGTCATGCATATAGGCACACATTGAGTGCAATGCCTTGTCTTTACTTCCCTGCCTCCTTTTACCTAGCTGACACTTTCTCATCCATAGCATGTAGCACTCAGAAAATGATTCCTTTGTGGAAGATACCTCCCTGATTCACCACCCCGATCTGGGTCAGATCTCTCTCCTCCACATCTCTACGGTGTTCATATCATCTCCTTTGGTATGTCATCTTGTTATCCTCTGGTTTGTTGTCTTTCTTTACTGGCTTGAGCTGGGATTGAGGGCTACGGTCCTCAGCTTATAATACAGTATCTGGTTATCTGCTTCACAGTTGGTTTTTTAGTAGGTTTTGCTATTTAGTTATCTCTCCTTGGGAGATGTTCTTCTCTGCCTTGCTCATCAGGTGAAGTTCTATTCCAACTTCAAGGTGCAGCCTAGATAGTGCTTCTCTGAATTTTTAAATCCTGTCTGGGTTATGTATCCTTCCTTGAGGTCCTTAATGTGTGTGTGTGTAGGCAAAAGCAGGACATTAGGTGGCTTATTCTATCAAACTCAATCTTATTGCCTTGAGACAGGGTTTTGCAGTGAACTAGAAGTGTGCTATTTTGGCTAGGCTGCTTGGCCAGTGGCCTCTTGTAGTATGTGTGTCTCCATTCCCCCAATGCTTGGATTATAGGCATGCATAGGGCTCTTGAATGTGGCTAGTCTTACATGGCAGAAAGTGGAGAGTGTCAGCTGAAAAAGGCATATCTTGTGGATGATACTGGGGTACTTGCTTTGCAGACAGGGAGGCATCATAGAAAGTGTTTTAGCAATAGAGGGTACAGTGACTTTCATTGTAGGAAGCCATATCACTGGGACAAGGAAGTGTTCAGATGGGTTGGAGAAAGACATGTTGAAAATGAATCAGGAGGCTATTGTGATAAAACAATAGGAGCCTGGACAGACATACTGGCAGAACACAAGGAAGAAGATAAGGGTGCTCGTGAACTCCATTATTCATTCTTTAGATGTTTACTAAGCAACTGATATGTGTTAGGCATTGTGCTAGCAGCTTGGATTCAGGAATGTAACCCTCGCTTCAAACCACGCACAGTTCAATGAGGGAAGCAGATACATAAACAAACTATGGTAGTTTCAATTTGCTGTTGGCCAGGGAGTATTATATATATAAAGTATTATAACAGCCTAGAAGACAATTGGCAACATGCCTCAGTATGTAGGAACACTTGCTTTGCAAACAAAAAGACTTGAGTTCGAATCCCAAGCACCCACAAAAAAAATAATAATACAGGCAAGGCTACACATGCGTGTAACAGAAACATTGTGAGGATGGAGACAGGCAGACCTCTAGAGGCCACTGGCCAGGCAGCCTAGCCAAAATAGCACACTTCTAGTTCACTGAGAAACCCTGTCTCAGGGTATTAAGGTTGAAGCTACAAGAAGATACCTGGTGTAAAATGAGAGCGGGAGAGCTTCATGTTCAAAAGGAGCTGAGGATTTCAAGATGTTGACAGACTATCAAGTGAAGGTGGGAGCCTTTTGATCACAGTGTCTTATGTGATGGCCCAGGTCTGTCCATGTGTCCTTTGTGCTCTCCAGATGCATCCACTCTTCCCTGCACTGCTTTGTAGCTCATTTGCACTACAGCTCTCTTAGGGCTCTTTCCAGCTTCTTCCTTTTCACCGGGAATGCAAAGGTTCTCTTTGCCACAGATCCACCCATACTTCAAATACCCAATCAGCTCTCACTTTCAGCCACACAAGACCTTTGTAGTTTTTAGCACACAGTCAGATGCCAATACATAGTTTCTTATGTGTCGTCTCAAATTTCAGCTACTTGAGGGCAGGGACTTGAAACTATGTCCGTCTCTGTGCTTTGTACTCATGAGTTGATGAGGAAATGCCCTAGTTCTAATCGCTGAGCCTGGCAAAAATACACTAGCCACTGCAGTTCTGATTTGAGTTCATTATTGGTAACTGTAACATGGAAGCAGTTAGTTCTCTTGAGTTCCATCTTTACTCTCTATAAAAGTAGGATACTTAGAAACATTATATTTTGTGCTAGTATCTTCTATGCTGATGTTTGCAAAGGTTTTCGTTTTATAATACCTATAAAACATACTTCATTTTTCCATAATTGCAATACCTGAGGTCTTTTAGGATCTAATTCTGTTTTCCTTGTCCCTGACTTCATTGTGTGTTTTGTAATTTTTGATTATGAGTTCATGTTCAGCCAGACTTTACCTTGGTAATCCTACGAAAACTGGTTTGAGGGTGTGTTTCTCCAGGGAGGATTTGTGTTTGCTTCATGTAGGTGCTTCAGGGCACTATTAATCCAGGACTGCTTTGGAGGAATTCTTTAGTCCGAAAGGCAGGGTTCATATGTTCTTTGTTTATATAACTCCAATGCTTAGCTCAGGAACTTTTGGGCATTCAGCGTGTATTCGTTGATTGAACAGATGAGTAAATAGGCCACTCTCTCTGTTTTTCTTGGAGGCCCAATAAGAAATATAACCTGCAGTGCTAGCAAAAGTCAGTAGATCTAGCATGAAAATAAGAATTGCTAACAAAAATATTTATTTTTATTTTATGTGCATGAGTGTTTGCCTACATATACCTAAGTGCACTGCATGATGCCTGGTGCCTGTGGAGGCCAGACATGCCCAGAAGCTGGAGTTCTGAATGGTTGTCAGCTGCTATGTGGGAGTTGAGAACCAAACCTGTGTCCTTTGCAAGAGCAGCACGTGTTCTTAACCGCTAAGTCGGGCTTCCAGCTTCAACTGTCAACATTTTTTTTTTTTTGAGTTACGTGCCAGATGTAATTCTGAAGGTTTTATTAATTATCTGATTTAATAAAAAATTAAATTCTCTCTCTCTCTCTCTCTCTCTCTCTCTCTCTCTCTCTCTCTCTCTCTCTCTTCTGTGTGTGTGTGTGTGTATGGAAATCAGAGTACATCTTGTAGGAGTTCTTGCCTTCCACCATAGAGGTTGTTGTGCTATGACAATCAAATTCTGGTCATCAGCCTGGGCAGCAGGTTCTTTGGGAAGACAGAGCATCAATTTAGAAAATTCCCTGACCAGATTCGCTTGTAGGTAAACCTCCAGGTCATCTTATTGATTGATAATTCATGGGTAGGCCCAGTTCACTGTGGGGAGTGCCATCTGTGGGTTGCTGGTCCTGTGTTCTATAAGAAAGTGGACTGAACAAACCATGGGTGCAAGCAGTATTCCTCTGTGGCTTCTGTTTTCAGCCCCTACCCTGACTTTCCTTCAGGGATAGACTGTGACATGAGAGCTGTAATCTGGAATAACCCTTTCCTCCCCACACTGCTGTTGGTTATGCTGTTTTCTCTGAGTATCAGAAACCCTAACTAAGTCATTTGTTTCTGCCTTCTTCAGCCCCAGGTTGTCAGAAAACCAAAGGCCACTGTGTTCACCATTTAGGAGGGTCTGGAGGAAAGGGGGCTTTTCTTTACTCTCATCCTTGACAAAAGCATGGAGAATTTGAATGTGGGGGTCTCAGTAAACAGTCCTGGGTCATCAGCTCCAGCATTCCTTCAATGAATGAACTCTCCATATCCTACCAGGCTGGGCTAAGTACTTACTTGCCTGGGATCTACAGTGAGCTTGGAGACAGGGCTTTAAAATGAAGAGGAATGGAGTTCAGGAGTGAAATAGAGTCTGAGGTGCTGGCTGAGGGATGGTGGTTATAGGAAGGTGGGGGTGCCAATACCAAGCTGTAAAATAATGACAGCAGATTAGGAAGGGGAATCTTGGAGAAGGAACAATACACTTTTAGGTCAGTTGCTTTTCAAGAGCTCCCCACCACCACCGCCAGAATCAATTGGCCTGGCTCCAGTTTTATATTCACAGCTTGGACGGTTAGGTCCAGTTTGGTGGTTAGTTTCCAACTTAACCCATTCTTGTTGTGTGTGGGCAGCAGTGAGTGGTATGAAGGGAGAAATATGTCACGTCTCCAGTGAACAGAGGTCCTGATATCAGATTTGCCTTATTCTTCTAAGAGAATGCGCAGGTCTCTCTTGCCTGTGTTCCCCCCCCCCGCGCCCCCCCCCCCCCCGCTTTGGCAACCATGCCTCACCATTAGAAAACCCATCCTGGATGAGTTATTAGAGTCATAAATGAGGGCCGTTTTGAGTTTGAGAGCACCAGAACATTCAAACAGCTGGAGGGGGAATATGTCTGAAAGAGATTCTGGACTTCGGAGCATGTAGGTGAGAGTCCAAAAGTGCCCACAGAGAGTACATTGAAACAAAGGCAGAAGAAAGGGCTTATGCACTATTATGGCTGCGGGGGTGGAATAAGGCTTTGGTGAGGGTACATGTTTCATTCATCCATCCATTCATTCAACATTTATTAAGCTTTATGCCACATATAGAATTGGAGAGGAAGTGGTGGATTTAAGAGGAGAAGGTTGAGAGGGATCCCTGGGGATCCAGATGAAGGAGAAGGGAGGAGCTAAGTGCCTGGCCTCCCGCCTGCCAGGAGAGCACATCTGTTAACACAAAGCTGCATCTGTATCAGAGCCAGCTCTCTTCCTCGCTCCATCCCCTCCTTTTACCCACCCTAAGACAGGGAGCCACATGGGGCTTCCTACTTCCCTGAACACTTCCCCCCCCTACAATGTTCTTTCTAGGCACTTAGTTTTTGTCTCCAGCACTCCCTCCCAAGGGCTCAAGCAACTCCCAGAGCGGGTCGGGGTGGTAGTGTTGGTGGTAGGAGGGTTGACAGTTTTTTAGAGAAGAGCCAGAGAAGGGGCTGTTTTTTCTGTCTGTAATTAGCTCCAGCTGCTGTTCCGAAGCAGCGTTGGGGCTGTGGAGGAGTGCGAAAGCATGCGTATGAGCCTGTGGTGCGGGCGCCTCATCGCTATCGCTCTATTTCTCACTGGATTGCACGCTGGCTGCAGCCCTGCTGCTCCGCAACCCCTCCTGTCCCCAAGGATCCCAAAGGACAGAGTGTTCCACAGGCTGCACCAACTTGATTTCGTTAATGCTGCTAAGCAGAAAGACAACAAATATAGGCCCCCATATGTCCTGATACACAAGTCCCAGCTCTCTTCCCCCACACCCTCTTCCTGAGTGTTTCCTGGTGAGTGAAGCCTCAGCACTTGAAATTAGCAACACTTCGCTTCTGCACAGCCTTTTGGCAACGAACTCTTGCAGCTGCCCTGCCATGCATGCATTCCCAGACAGCCCGGAGGGCAGCATTATACAGGGAGGACACGGAGGCCCAAGGAAGGGAGAGATTTGCATCTGGTTACCCAGATGGTGGTGGTAGGATAACATCTCTGGGGTACTGAGTTCATGGTTCCTGGCCTGCGGCACACCCCCATTAAAGTGCAGCCCAAAAAGGGCTTTTCCTGGGTGGCTCTAGCTGTTCTGTCTGTCTGTTCATGAGAACCTGTTAGCTATGATCTATCATCTCCTCAGCCATCAACTGAAAATGCTGATGCTGCCCGCTAACTACGAATCCTAAGCCAACGATTTATTTATGCATGTCCCCACGCTCACCACAGCTGGTCCTGTTGCCGGACACAAACTGCAGTACAATATCGCCTCTGTCCTTGAAGAAATGGTAACTTAAATCAGGGGAGACTCTTTAGATGCCAACTCCAAAAGTAACCCCAAGGGATTCTCTTCTGCATTAACCAGTCCGCTCTCATGGATAATGAAGCAGAGAGAGGATGCTAGGTCAGAGTAATGAATGGTAGAGAAATGAATGAAAGAAAGGAAAAACCAGAGTTCCCACTAAATATCAGGCACAGTGTGGAGTAGGTCCTTTGAATGTATGTCACCTACACTATATTCACAGTACACACACACACATACACGCACGCACGCACAAACATAACTATAGAGCATGGACTAACCCTTTGATTTTACCTACTTTCAAAGCTACATGAAGCGCTTAGAACATTTTCTGACCCTTAAAAAGCACTGAACGGATGATGAGTACTCTGTCTTTATCTGATCTGCATGAATACTTTCTGCATCACTTTACTCATTCTTTATAATGCCAGGAGGTAGCAGCTATCACTTGCATTGCCAGATTGCAGACAAGGAAACCAGTGTTTATTGTAAACAATCCAAAGGTTCAGGGAATACGTGTGATCATCTAGCCTATCTCTAGCTAGACTTTGGGGACCTACTCATCACATAAAACCTTATGAATTAGTGGCTGCTATAGTAAAAACAAATATCTTATCCATGGAGCAGTGGTTGATGGTAACTGACGTCATATCTGCGGAAGTTAGCAAAGATGTAAAACTGAAGGAGGTTCAACTGGAACTTGAGGGATGGAGCTTTTGTCAGAAAACAATAACAGAGGAATGGAAGGGCACCTCAGGCAGTGGGGTCATGTTTATATGCAAGTGTGGGGCATTCAGTGGAGTGCAATTGGTAGCGGTGGAGGAGAGTGGGGGAGGTGGCTGGGGTCAGTTATCCAGAGCTTCCTTGCCCAAGATGAGAGCTTTTGTTCTGTGAGCAATAAGTAACTAATGAAGACTTCTGAGGAGGAAGATAGTTTTCCAGCACCAGGGTGAAGGAAAGGCTGGAGAGGAGGGAGCCTGAAGGCAGGCTGACCATCTGATTGGTCCAGGCAAGAGAGGAAATTTCTCTGGACCAGAGACTGTGGTAGTGAGTTCTGAGAAGAGGGGATGGCTTCAGAATGTCACATGTCAATGGCTTCCACGCGTGTCAATTTGTGGAAACCACAGGGCTGGGTGTGATGGAGTCAAGGTGGTGGTGGGGGATGTGACAGCTTGGGCCTGTGGTCACACTGTCAGTGGAGGCAAGGAACACATGTAGGTAGGAGTGATGGTAAAAGATGACAGGCCAGCTTGGACTTGCTGAACTCGTGGGTGCCAGTGGGGCTTCTAGGTGGCTGTGTATAGCAGTAAGAGGAGAATCTTGGCCTAGATCCCAGGCAAGGCTTGGAGGCCAGATGGTACTGGTGGACCTCATGGTTTTATTTTCTCTCCTCCTATTTTACACTTCTAGGGCCTGGACCTGGAAGCACAGCCAGGTGAGCCTCCAGCTCTAAGGAGTAGGGTGGTAGGGACTTTGGCCTGGAGTGAGGGGGGTTATTTATCTTTTCTGGAATTGCAGTGCTATGTTGTAGTGATTTTACCAAATCAGTAGCCCCAAATGCATTTGAAGCCTAAAAGAGAAAGGCCACAATGACATGATGGTAGCTGAAACCTTCTATGCTAGAAAGCTCGACCTGGAAGTACATCATAGATGCTTTATTTTATTTTTAATTTTTTTTTAGATCCAGGTTATGTAACTTCAGCCAGTCTCCTCGGAGTCCTAAAGCTTTAATTAGACCCAGCAAGTCCTAGAACCAAATCCTATAATCTCATAAATCTAATGCAACAAGTTAGGGATGAGAGTCTGAGTGTAGGAGACTCAAAACTACCATCTTCATTCTGGGACTTTGAATGACCCTTGGTCAATGTCTCCTCTCAAAGTATTTATCCAACATGACATTTTTCTCTGATAAGATTCTTAGAACAATTACAGAATTCTCTTTTAAAGATCCTAGAGCCATAAGTATAAGAGTTCTGACTATTTTTCACACACATCAACTCATTTATTCCTTGTAGATAGTAACTAGCTAGGTAGTTTGTGTGTGTTTGTGTGTTTGTGTTACTCACACTGTTCAAAAACAGCTCAAGTAAGTTTGTATTTGATAATCTGCACCAAAATAAATAAATAAATGAATAAATACATAAAAAGAGGTCTGAAAATGTTGCTGGGGAGACAGGGTGCTCGTCTAGCAGGCATAAAGCTCTAGGTTGACTCGTCAGAACTAGAAAAGATATATTAATCATACTATCTAAATTATATATTAATTTATGTATAATAAGCATTCACCTACATATATTTCTAATAAGAAGAACCATAGATTTTTCTTGCTAAATGCTTAATGTTGGCCAGGCACAGTTCTCAACATATTACACGAAGTAACTCATAATTCCACATGAACAACACAATGAGGCAAGTATTCCCTGTGTTATCATTTTCATTTCATAAGTGACGAGCAACTCATGGGTCTTATCGCCTATGGAGCTCAGGCTAACCCAATCCAACCCTGCCACTTTGGCTACAGTGCATTATCAGCCACCAAAATCTTCTATAGCTCCAACTAGCTCCAAACAACTCTTGATAAAAGACTCTATCCATTTTGCATCTCAGACTGGTGGCATCACTGATTTAGGCCTTCAGTCCCCAAATCTGAAACTGCTTAAGGGTTAGGTGAAGCAGCCTAGGAGCTGCTGCTTGCACAAGGCCAGCAATCAGGAAGCATTGACACATGCTTCTGGAGACTCAGGGTGGAAAGCTGGGGCTCCTGATAGGAACCAGAGACCTGAGACATTCTTCCTCACCTCTACACTCACCCCTATTCCACAAGACAGAGCACACTGGTTTCTTAAGGTGCCCAAGGAGAGGTGTGTGTGTGTGTGTGTGTGGTGTGTGTGTGTGTGTGTGTGTTTCTTTTCCTTTTGAAAAGTTTATTTTAAAAACAAGTAGAGGGCCAAGGGTGGTAAGGAGAAAACGAATTACTTTACTCTCAGAGAGGCAGCTTCAGCAAGGCTGACGGAGTATGTGCATGTGTGTGTACATAATTTTATAGGGTTTTCTTTCTTTCTTTGCTATTTATGTTTTTAATTTTAAAAATTCTATTTTTTTTTTTTGGCAGAGATTTTGTTCTCATTATCTGAAGGAGAGCTTTTGAAACATGCAGATTCCAGGGCTGAAGCCCAAACCCAGAGAGTGTATTTCTATGGAGATAGTTTTTTAAAACTTTGTATCTTAGCCAACTCCCAGACTGAATTAGTTCAAGAAACACCCCCATTTAGTTTTTGAGAAGATGTAGGTCTGTCTTCTGATTTGAGAGATATGGACTGGGGCTACAGTATAGCTTGGTGCTCCAGCACTTGCCTTGCCTTCTTCATAACTTTGGGTTCAGCCCCTAGCACTGCAAAGAGAGAGGGTATCGATCTAACCAGGCCTAGGGAGGGTTCCTCCCCCTCCCTTGTGGAGCAGAGACACGGGGGAGGGGAGCTAGATAGCAGAGGGCACACCGAGGGCATGCCTGCACAGAAAGCAGAGCTCCTTTTTACCTGCCACACCCCTTACAAGAGCGAGCTCTGTATCCCCAGGAAAGCATAGGGAGCGGCAATGAGAGGAAGCTGAGGAAAGCCTGTGGAAGCTGCGACACCCTGGAGTGCAGAAAAAGAGACTTCTCTGATGGTGGGCGGTGTTGGGAGAAGGGGATAACAGTGGTCTAGCAGCCACAGGCTTGGGAAATCCTAGCGAGAAAGCAGCTGTTGTATTGTCTTGATGTGACAGTGCAGTGAGTGAAAAGAATCAGACTCCGTTTTACGTGGGGCTCTTTTCCCCTTCTTGGGCCATACGGAGCTGCACTCCACTGGACCCAGTGGGCCAGAATTGATTTCATGTTAGGGAATGGGCAACAAAGCTCATTTGGTTAGCCAAGAGAAAGACTTCATGAACCTCTCGCAGCAACTCCATCTGTTTAGTTAGCTGGGAGATGGAGGGGATGCAGAAGCAGTGGGAGGAAAGGTTTGCTTTACTCTAGGGATCTTGGCAGGAAAGGGGGGGAAAGAACCATTTTAAATGAAGGAAAACGATGAGCCAGCAACCCGTAGTGCTGTTAGAAGCGAACTGAGGAGGACCACCTTGACTGCCGCTGTGAGACATTCTCAGATGATGACGCAGAGAGTAGAAAGCAGGGAATGTTCATCATTGCTGACTTTTGTTAAACACATCCTTCGTACTAGGAACTGTTCAGGGCTCCACAGGCATTGTTGTATTTAGCTTTTATGACACTCTGACATATCCTGTGGTTACTGTGTCCACTTTGCAGATGAGACTAAAATGGGGGTCCATGACTTGCCCAGGGCCACCCAGCTAGGAAATGGAAGGGCTAAGGTTTGAACTTAGGTGGTCCTATTTGGTTTGCCATGGCTGGGAAAAGAGCCTTGACCTGTGGCTGCGCTGAGGTAACCTCTTTTGTAACTTACGGTTGTTGTCAAGCATATGTGCCAGCACATGTACTATGAAGTCTCCTGAGAGTATGCTTAATGCTGATTGCAGAGAGAGAAACGGTGAGAACAAGTGTGTGTGTGTGTGTGTGTGTGTGTGTGTGTGCCTCTCTTTTGACCTCCTGAGTGTAGGGGTGGCATAGTACTAGTTCTGTTTCATTTCTTACCCCGAGGCACCTTCACCAGTTTGGCGGCCCATGCTCAGTGGCTTGGGTAATTCACCCTGCAGACAAACTTGCAAGAATCGTCCCATCTATTAATCCATTCCTGTAGATGAGATTCTTGCTGGACCTCAATTTCATTAAGTAGATTCCTATTCACCAAACTTAAGCCTCTGCTTCAATAGGCTGTCTTATACCCCATTTTTGCAAGACTAGAGCTCCCTCTTTGTGCTAAGAGGCTTCTTGGTGCTTCTGACTGTAATCTGGCTTCTGGCCCCTGGCTTCTGATCCGAGGGTCATTTTCATCTACAGTGATCTTAGCTTCGCTCCTTTTTGCTTTTCTACCCTCTGTCAAAATCTACTGTCAGAATGGGATTTACCCAAATGAGCTTTAACAGGCTGACCCTCCCAGGAGGTTGGCATTTTAACTGATGCCAAAGCCCTGGGTTAAAGGAATTATGTACTTAAGACTTTCCAAGTCCCTGGGAGTGGATGGGGAGGATTTAGAAGGCCAGGGGGAACATTCTTAATGCTCTTGGAATGCCACAAGGTAGACATAAGATTCAGGCTACCACTAACACTCAAGGCTCTGTAACAAAGCCTTCCTGACAGTGAACTTCTGGGACCCAAGCACCAGAGGTCTCAGAGCTCCTCACAAAGAGACTTCACAAGATCCAAAGATCATACCAACAGGCAGCTTCCAAGGTGAAAACAAGTTCCTTTGGACTTCTAGCTTCTTTCTGCACACTGAAAGTAAACCTTGTTCTATTACACACAAAGTACATGTCTCTTCAGCATTTCTCCAGTCCAGATGGCAACATCGCTAACTCCACTTCATATCCAGCTCTTACTGTAGAACTCAAGAAACTTTTGACTTTGCCGGTCACAGACACTGAAGTAGCCATCCTGATTCAAGCAACATCTTATGCTTTTTCTTTGCTTAAGGACAGGGTTGCATCTGTATGGAAGTCACCTGTTCTTCTTATTACAAAAGCTCAGATGGACATTAGGACATAGGTAGGCACTTCAAATTGCTTCCCAGCAAAGATAGATTTCATGCTCACTTCCCAACGAATTCTGTACCTTGTGGATGATTTGGTCTTGCTGTTGAGAGAAGGGGTGTGTGCAGGACCTGGCTTTAGCATCTTGGGCTATTTTCTGGAAACTCCTGCAGGCCCCCAAAGAAGACATAGAAGGGCTGACTATCTCTCTGTTTCTCTCTCTCTCTGTCTCTGTCTCTCCCTCCCACCCCCTCTCTCTTCCCTTTGGGCAGCCATTGGAGCTGCTTCAGGGACTGTTAAGCTGCCTGGAAACAATGTCCAGTGTCTCAGTAAAGTGGTAAAAGCATCAGAAATGCTCCTTTCCTGGGGAGCTAGCAGCTATTTTGGCCTCTCTTTCCATTAAAATATGAAGGCACTGAAAGGGACCATCTCGCTGCCTAGCAGGAAGCCTCCCCATTGTGGCAGCATTTCTAACTGCGTTGAGAATCAACCACATAGCTCTTCCCTTTTACCATGGAGGAGTTTCTGGATTCTCATTTATACCCTCCCGCTTACAACATCTTTCACAGTTTCAGCAAATTACTGCATAAAAGATGGAGAAGCCAGCAGGGGCTGTGCCCACAATAGTAGATGTGGATGCATTTAAGAAATTCAAATGCCAAGGGTACACTCTTGCCATTAAATCCAACATGAGAAAAAAAAAATCAGGTGTGAACAGTACTGATGAACAAAGTACCCCAAAGCCTAGATGGGGTTTCTGTTATGCTAGAGGGAGGCTTAGGAAAGAACACAGGCATTTTTAGTTTTCAAGCTAAGAAGCAGGGCAGGGGAAGTGGGGGGGGGGGTTCTGACAGACAGTCTTCCAAATCCTCGGACTTGCCACACACCCGAATCACATAATGATGACCATCTCTACACTCTTTCCTCCTCTCCCCCTCCCCAGAAGTCAACGTGAACATCAGTGAGCCCCGGTACTTACAGGTGCAGAAGATTTTAGAAGAGGAAAATGGAGCTCACAGGCTCCTGAATGCCTGCCGAGTCAGTTGCATCTGATTGGGGAGTGATGATCGATCGTAGGAATAAGATGTTTGGGGGGAGTAAAACCCCTCATCTCCCCTACCCCCACACCCTTCCTCATCTTGTCTTCTCAGCCTGCATCCAAACTTAGACCATCCTGTCAGGCTGCTTGGTGCCTTCATATCCCTTACCGTGAGGGTGCTGGCAGGCACATTGCTTCTTGGAGCCTGTGGCTGGGCAAGGTAGTCAGGCCTCTGGGATTAGGTTGGCAGGCGTGATTGTCCTCCAAATGATCAGCCCCCCCCCGGGGGGAGAAGAAGGGAGAGAGAGAGAGAGAGAGAGAGAGAGAGAGAGAGAGAGAGCACAAACCCCCAAACAGGTCCAGGATAGAGAGCTCCAGGTCCTTAGCATGTTCCTGGCGTATTCCAAAAGCGGCATCCACAGCAGAGAAAGTGTCCCAAAATAGCTCAGGCTTCCAATGCCTCGCTGAAACCTGAGAAAGAATTGCTGAATTCAAAGATCTGGGTCGCTGTGGGTGTGTGATCAAAGTAAGGATTTGTTGGTAGCAGGAACTCCAGCCATGAGCTTTTGAGGGACACGAGGTCACCCAGGTTATGGCCTGCCTTCTTGTTTCCAACTTGTCAAGTTGGAGTTGCAGTCACAAACCTCCCCTGTGCTATGGCAGGGGGCTACAAAGAGGTCCTGGGCATGCTGTTTTCATGTCCCAGTCTCTGATGCACTAACAATATGAAATAGCTGTGCTCTGCTTTCTGCATTTCAAACAAGGGAACTGATACTGTGCAAAGGTTTCTTTAACATATTGCTTCATGACTGATGAAATTCCCTTTCCAGTAGATTTTTCATTTCTTTTGGCCTTTGGCATAAGTAAATGTCAGCTTCTTAAAAATCAACAGAGAAGAGCAAACAGTAGGGTCTCTGTGATTTTTCTTGGGATTTGAGAAATCTCCCCTCCCTGGCTTCTGACTGGATGGTGTCTGCACATTGCTGCTTATGGAACAGGGAAGGATGAGGTCCACCCAGACATGCTGTCTCATTTTTATATTTGCTGGAATCTTGGGAAATTCTCCTTTCATCAGGTATGTTGCAAACTTTAGGACTGTCTGCAGAGTGTGAGGGTCAGTGTGTTAAAAGGTCACTGTATGTCATTATTGGACTGGCCCTGGGGTTTAAGAAGGAAAAGCACAGAATTGGATTTTGTGTTTCAGTTCTGCCTCCTTTTTTTTTGCTTTTTTTTTTTTTTTTGGTGTGTTGAATTGGGGTAAATTGCTTCTCTTTTCTGGGCCTCAGTTTCCTCTTCTGTTAAAAAGAAGACAATAATCCACATTTTAACTTTATCTCAACAGTATATAGCAAAAATTAACATAGAGAGGTGAAGGAATGTTGCTAAGAGTAGAGTTTGCCACTTTCAATAAATGAGGAGAGATTTTAGTTCTTCAGGAGATCCCGTGTGGTAGCTGCTACCGATAGCAATATGCCTATTGAAACATCAGGACGTGCTAGAGAGCTAGAGAGGATCGGCTTCATGTTTAGTGCTCCAAATTGCTTCTGCTTTTAAGTCACGCAGCTTTGGGAAAGGTTCTTGCTATTCTGGAGCTAGCTTGGTTTTCCCATCTGCTGAGTAGGTATACAAACTAGTCATAATAAATGTTTTGTAGTTCCAAGTTTGGGGGGCTTTTGTAAAGCAATTTGGTGCATAAAATATATACTAACCAACACCCGCTAATGGAATGTGGGAGAGTACCTTGTGAACACACATCAATATTTCAAAATGGGATAAATAGCTTAGTATCAGTCAGTCCAGGACCAATTTTGCTACCAAATGAGCTTGCCACAAAAATGTTAGCTTTTAGAAACTTTTCAGATGTCAGAGAGGCACATAAGGAAATTGTAGGCCAGGGTAAAAATGAGTAGAAAGCTGGACCTGATGGAACAAGCCTGTCTATAGGAACTCTGGAGGCTAAGATAGGAGGATCTCAAGTTCTAGGTTAGCCTGGGCAACTTAGCCAGACTCTGAATTAGGGCTGGGGATTTCTATGTATGATATATACATACTAGATAGGTATTTAATGCTCCCAATGTTCCAGCTAGTCAACTAGTGTTCTAAGTGTTCAACTCATTTAGTTGACCCAGTATGTCTTTGAGTTGGGAGATATTATTATCACCCCCATTTTACAGATGAGGAAAAAAAAGTCTGAGGAGTTGGGAAATTTGCCCAGAGTCCCAAAGCAAGGTAAAGAGCAAAGTGGAGATTTCAGCCAGGTTAGGATTCAGAATGTGTGGTCTTTATTATTTTATGCACTTAATCCATGAGATTCAAATGGGGCTTCAGAAACCCACAAGGCGGGCAGTGGTGTGGCTCAGTGAATAAAGATGCCTGCTCCAAAGCCTGACAGCTCCAGTCCCGTCTCTGAGATCATGTGCTAGAAGGACAGAATAAAGTTATGAAACAGGGGAAAAAAAAAGCCTTCCAGGGGCCAAGTAGGTCACCATGAGAAAGGGAAGGTGGCTGGGAGGATACAGTGAGCTCATGCCCCTCCACAAGCAGCAGCCTTCTCAGTCCCAGCTGACACTTGTCCGGATGGAATGAGGATCTAAATCGTTTTTGTTTTCCCCAGAGAAGCCAGAAATCCAAGGTTTTATGGGAAATCTCCTGACTTTTAAGTGTTGGCAACTAATTAAAAAAATGTTAAAAAACATTGTGTGGGTCAAATAAAATCTGTCTGCAGTCTGGATCTAGCCTGTGGCTGCCAGTCTGTAAACTCTGCAAAGAGGAAATGGATGGGAAAGTGCTTTGGAAACTGAAAAACGTGTTCTAGAAACAGCTCTCTTTTTAGGGTTAAGTTTTTCCCCTTCTTAGCTGTGGTCTAGTTTTTTCTAGTTTTTTTTTTTTTTAACTGCTTTTTCTGGCCTGGTGGAGATGAAAAGTTGGAATTAAAAAGAGACTTCAGTTAACTTGAATGCCTCATTACTTTGGCAGGCTGGATAAATGAGAAGCCTAGGTGTACTGGACGGGCTAAGCCTCAGAATTCCTGCCACACCCACGGGCCCCTTCTAAGGAGTTTCTATCCACAGACCCTAGCTGAGGAAAGCATGAGTTTCTAATGAATAGGTGGCTATGTTTGGTACCACGTGATTTTGCTCCCCCTACCCCACCCCGAGCTGATTGAGCAGGGAATGGGCACCTGATCCATGAGCATGCATTCTATAGGCTGGCAAGCAGCCTATGATGGAACCCGCGATGACAACTTCACCAAACAAGCACAGTGGTAACCACACTTGGACCAATGAGAACCTCTCTCTTGGGGAGTTTGAATATCAGACCTCAAAGAGAGTGAGCAGTTTGGCAACAGAGCAGAAGCTGAGCCGAGAGAAGGCAGGCTGCAGAGTTGTGAAGACACAACGAAGGGAGGTTACTGAGCTTCAACTCATGTGCCAGATACTCTATACATGTTGTTTTCTTTAAAGCTCTTAAAGAGGTATGAGATAGGTCTGGGATTATTTGGAATAATTAAAAGTGAGTAGAAGTACTGGGTTCCAGCTCAGGCTTGTATGATGGTACAATCAGAAAACATGGCCTATTTGGCCATGGTGCCTCACACTTGTAATCCCAGCATGTAGAGGCAGTAGGATCGTCATGAGTTTGAGGCCAGCCTGGGCTACATAAAACAATTTCATGTTTTAAACACACACACACACACACACACACACACACACACACACACACACACACCACCCCCAATCAGAGCAATGGTCCTTTAGCTCACGGGATTTGAGGATCATGGGTTAAGCTGCACATTTCTTGGTCTCACTTCTTATTTCCTAAGTCTGACTCTTGAAAACGGAGCCCCTCCCCCATTGAGTGAATATGCATTTTCTAGTCCTCCTATGGGGAGACTGATGCACACGGTCTCCGCTATTCATTTGTCTTGAGAGATGCAGGTTAAGAGGATGTAGTAAGCAAGTGTTTACTGTGTAGTGGTCACCCTCAGAAACAAGGTCAATGTCAATAGACATAGTCAAATTGCAATTTAAGAGCATTTAGAAAGGAGGCTGGTTTTGCAAATAGGAGACACCAGTCTCTCCTCTGCTCATCAAGGGACTGTCCAGTGACATGGATCATTTGAAAGCTGAGGGCAGGTATGGGCTGGTTGCTCAGTCATTGTGTAGAGTAAGAGATCGGCTCTTCAGAGAGGAGGACTCATAGTGAGCATATGATCTGTAAGGATTTTTACGTGAGAAGCACAAACTGCTGGAACTTAGTAAACTGGCAGCAAAGAACATGAGAGAAAATGACCAAATGCAGACAGACATATTGTAAACCATGGGACTTCAAATGTAAACCTTTCTGCTAGGCTTCTCAACTCTAGAAAAGCTGTGTAAGAATTCCCATCAGTGCCTTTATTTACAGCATATGTAAAAACGTGAAACAGAAGAGTCCAGCTTGAGAAACCCTTCTAGAACTAGCTCCCGGCTCTGGAAACTGTTATTTTGCCTGTTTTGTATTCTTCTGCCTTTAGAAAGTCGACCCCGGGAAGATAAGTAATAGTTTGAAGGTTGCTTGGAGATCATCAGGTCAGAAACTAATTTGTGGTGTGAATGCTTAATGACATCAGGCACTTACTGGTACAAGTATGGTCCAAGGGTAGCACAGGTCAAATGTCTTGGCCAAGTTCTGCCTCAGCAGGGCTTTCCTTCCTACTTGGCAACTTTTCCTTTTGTGACTTGTTCCTGTGGATACGTTCTTTATCTATGCTTATGTCCTTACATAGACTAAGGTCATAATTCTTCTCTTCTCTCCTGGCCAGAAAGACTTCCTGTCTTACAGGTATTGGATCTTATATACTTCGATATTTTAACTGAGAGAATCCCTAAAACAGGTCCTTGGACAAGTTCCCATCCCCCAGGAATATTACAGCAGTGTGTCCTGTCCCCCCCTCCCCCATCCCTCTGCTAAGAGAAGCCAGAGGACTGTGTAGTAAATGATTTGTAAAAAGGAGACAAATGTATTGTGTTGAAAGGACTGTCTTTTATTCTGAGATTATTTCCTTTTCTTCTGGTGTCTTAAAGAAAGCCCTTTCTCTTTAGGAAATGATAATTTGGGGTTGTATTGTTTCTTAATGCCTTTCCTTGGAGAAAAGAAAATAGAGTAACCCAATGTCAGTCCCCCAGTTTTGGGGCTTTGCAATCACTATAAATAGTCTGGAAGCCTGGTCTCATTTGTAGAGTCCTGTGAGTACCTCTAGGTACCTCCTGATGCCACTTACATTGTAAGTGCTTATAAATTACCTGCTTCATAATCTGCAGCAGAATCTCTCTAAGGATTGACATCAAGCTTACAGCTCTGGAGTTTACAGAACACCGGTATGTAGTTTCCTTATTTAAGAAAATTGGGACACTGCCCATTTGCAGTCCTCTCGTATCCCCCCGTTCTCTCTGATTCCACAGATCCTTCAGGACGGCACCTGATGTAAGGCAGTTCCGTTTTGTTTTTTCTCTTCTTATAATGTTCTTTTCCCTATAGAGTTGGACATGCGTCTACATGTTGTTTGGGGGAATTTGAAGCACATCCGATGAAAGCATAATTCCCAACTAACAGTCAAATCCTTTTCTTTGGAGCTACCCAGAACACACCTACCCTCTCTTCCATATGACAGCCCTTCAGAGACTCAAAGACAGTGTGTGACTCTCCTGTGAGCTAAGAGCACTGGCTGAGTCAGACAGACTCGAGTGACAAGCCCAGCTTCACTCCCTCTCAGCTGTAAAAGCCAAGGTAAGTTACTGCATTTTAATTTCTCTCGACTTCTGTTCTGTAGCTGATTTCTAAAATGGGGGCAACTCTTCCACTTTAGTCATATTTTGTGCAATCAAACAGTGTAATGTATGTAAAATGTTTACCACAGTGCCTGCTATAGCAAGAACTTAGTAAATGCTAGTTATTCTCTACCACTTCATTTACAAAGAACCGGGTGGGCATTTCAAGTGTCAAAGCTGATGGAGAACGAAATTGTGTGTGTGTGTGTGTGTGTGTGTGTGTGTGTGTGTGTGTGTGTGTATTTCTCTCCTGAATGATGGGGAAAGGTAGCGTACTCCAATGTAGAGGTTAATCTTTAAGCATCTCTGTTTTCAGGTAACTGGGTGTGTGTTCACTAGAGCTGGGGGAGATATTGTTGAGAATCTACAGGCAGGCTTATTTTCAACAGCTGGGAAGCTATTTGTTGACATATTGAACAGTCTCTTGTTTATCCTTATTTCCCCAAGCAGCTAGCCATGCAGTCCCCCAAACTCAATTACCTCTTGCAAGGCGGCAAGACCTTGACATCTAGCTGTATTGATCAGTGCAGACTGGGTGGGACGTGAGGATCTGAGAAATGTTAAGCAGCAATTTCTGGACTTTTCCTGCCTTAGGAGGCCCTCCTTTTCTGTGCTCCTAGAGACTTTTTAATAAAGCAGAAGTCTATGCCCCAATGGGCTGAGCATGCAAGAGTCTTTTCTCATTAGGCTTCTTGGAGGCAAACTGATGAAAATTGTCATGGTGGACCAGAACATGAAACCCTGGAGTGGCCAGAATGGTTTCCTAGCTGTAGCTTTTTTCATAAACCTGGGCTTTTTGCTAGCAATTGCATGATATAAACTCTGAATGCCATTGCAAGTAGAGAAAGTTTGGAAGGAGACACACCCAACTCTGAGCAGACAGAGCGGTGGGACTTGTGGGGAGGCTGGGTGGAGTAGTCTCAGGACTTTTATCTGGACTGAGATTTCAAGTTTTTAATCCTAGGAAAAAATTCCTAGATTACTTGCATCTTAAACACAGATAAAAGAAGTATTTTTTTAAAAACTATAAACCGAGAAAAACTGAATAATAGCAAGTCACTCAAGATATGATTTTAGAGGTCGCTTTGGAGGGGAAGGCCCAAGTGGTGCAACTGTTAAGCTTGTTGGGGAGAAAGGTTGCTTGTGAGGGAATTTTGGGGGATCCCTAGGGAGTACATGTAGAGGACTGGGAAGGGCTAGACATAGACCCATAGGGAATCAGTTATGTTTAAAAATGGAAACTAACTTTTATTTCTTTGCTTTACAAATAAGTATAACGAAACTACTTTAGACAAATTAGAAAATGTAGGTACAAAAACAATGAAAATAAAAATACCATGTAATTCTACCATTCGAGTCTGGTCACTGTTAATATTTAGATATGCTCTTCTAGAATAACTTTTGGGAGGGGGAAATATAACTATAATTTCTTAAAGTATGTACATTTAAACAATTGTGGTTTTCTTCTTTTGAGACACCCTGAGTTTTAGAGGTGGCCTCCAATTTTCAACCCCCCCCCACGCCTTCTGAGTTCTGGGATTGCAAATGTGTACAAGCACACACAGTACAGAAACAGGCACATTTATTCTATTGTAAAAGGATCTTGTAATTAAGTTCACATTAGATTTTAATTCTTAATAGATATGTTAGGCGCTGCTTAATTGTACCCTGGCTCATTTAGTCATTAAGCAATTGTGTTCTAACATCAGGTATTGAGTTATTTCCAACTTTTGTTCTCAAAGACAGCTGAACTGTGTAGCTGGGTGACATATGGAATACCTGTTAGCATCTCTGTGCTTTTAGGCTCTCATCTGGATAATGAAGCTGATAATAGCACCTGCCTCATAAAGATGCTTTATTAGATGAAATCATAGAAGTAAAATGTTTAGTACAGTACCTGACTCAGTAATTGTTAACTTTAATCATTAGGTACAGGAGTAATATTAACAGTGATTTTTAATGAAATCATTATTAAAATAATGAGTTTTCCTTTCAAATATCTTATTATTATTATTCTTATTATGTGTAGTGTAAATACAGGAACGTGTGTTTCCACGGAGCACAGATGGAGGTCTGAGGACAAATTTTGAAGTTGATTCTCTTGCTTTCCTTGGGTTCTGGACAAGCCAACCATCAGCTGTGTCTATGTGTTGTCTAGTAGAGCCTTCTTGGAACTTCAGAAGGTTCTAGACTGTTTTGTTTTTTTTTTTTCTCATCAGGGAAGACGTTGAACTTTGTGTTGGGGAGCTTAGTTGCAGAACTGTGTACATTTTTCTTTTTGGTCTGGTTACTTGTTTGGTTACTGACAAAATTTCTGATAGAAGCAACTTAAGAGGACTACTCACAGTTCCAGATATCAGCATGTGGAAGGCATGGTGGCTAGGCATCACTAGCTCACAACATGCAGAGTGGGTGGTCCCTCTGGATGAATTAGGAAATAAAGAGTAAGACAAGAGAGAGCAAGCCCAACCCCAAAGCCCATCGCCAGCTAGGGTCCATGTCCTAAATATTCATAATCTTCTAAAACAGTCTCACCAGTCAGTAACCGGTATTCAAACACACAAACAGTGTGGGGGTACATTTCACTAATTAAACACAGAACACCGTGGAACATCAACTTAATTATCACAAACGGAGAGATAAAGCCTCTAGCGCAAAGTGTTATTCTATAGAGCAAATGACATACGACTTCTGAAGCCCTTAGCACATTTTTGCACATAATATTACACCATGGCTGCAACTAAAATTTAACCACTTGTGGCAAGAAAGTTTCCTCGCTGTGGAGGTGGAATCCAATCAGTCGGAGAGCATTTGAAGATTTCTAATCATGCTTGTGAACAAAAATAGTTTCAGAAGCGATCAGGTTCAAACACATTTGTTTTCCTTTTAAAACTAGTTGGTGACCTTGGTCCATAGGAACTTTTTCGAAGCGTGTTCCTTATTGTAAAATGAGAATGGCATTAGTGCCCCCTTCCACATGTTGCTGGAAGCCGAATAAACTGTGGTATGATACTAGTACTTAGTCCACAGCCTCATTTACTCTCTGATGCTTACTATGAGTTGCTGTTGTTGATATTTTATAAAATGACTCTGACAAAGAATTCTTAGTCCATAAACCCCAAGCTCCTTGAGACTTTATCTGAAGGCTTTGAGTATCAGAGTTGGTAATGGCCAATTCTGACCCCAGAGTCAATGATGCTTAAGTTGTACCAATCTAAAAGTCTGGAGTGGGCCTGGGTCTGTGTCCCAGTAGTAGAGTGCTTGGGTAACATGTTCATGGCCCTGGGTTGCATCCTCAGCATTGAAAAAAATAAAAGAAAAAGGGAGAGAGAAGCAGAGACAGGCAGAGGGAGAGGCAGAGGGAGAAGGAAGAAGAAAGAGGAAGAGAGGGGGAGAGGGGAGAGAAGAAGAGGGAGAGAAGAATCTGGTAACTATTTTGCACTTCTTTCTATGACCTCATGCCCATGCTTCACCTTTGTTTATATGAGAGGGATCCTCACTGGGTATGCTCCAGTCTGACATTCTTACCAATCTGTTTGAAACCTATCTAGCCTCATGTCGAATCCTGCTTTGCAGAATGAACACTGGCCACCAGATTTCTCTCTGTCTTTGTCACTGAGGCTAGTGGATTTTGAAAGTGCTCCTGATATGGGTGGCTATTAAGGTATTTACTTCCCAGCCCCCACCACCCAGTCTCTTCCCACCCTGCTTTACCCATGAGCCTCCTTGAGTTTCACGGATGTTACTTCTCTGGATCGTCAGTCCCAGTCCTTACCTCTAACACTAGCCAGTACTTCTTGGTCTGGCCAGCTGCCTTGTCTAGGATCCAGGGTAGCTGTGCCTGGCTGGTTGCAGAGAGCACGCATGTTTCATTTCCAGAGTGAGAACCTGTCTGGTTCATCTCTTTAGTTGTGATGGTCTCATCTCTTTGGGATAGCCAGAGGTGGGCATGGTGGTGTGAAACTGGTGGTATTATTGGAGGCAAGGGGCAAAGGGGTAGGACTGTAGAGGTCAAGATCTAAAGTAGAGCTTCTGGAGGGCTGACAAGGGAAAGGCGGCTAGAGGCAAATGTCAGAGCCTATATAGAGGCAGGAATCTGGACCTGAGAGCCAGAGCATGCACTAGCAAGTCAAGAGCATTGGGGCGGGTGGGCGGGCCAGCAGGCTGTTGGCGGGCAAGAGGGGGTGTGTGTGGCAGGGGATAGCTAAGGGAGATTGCAGAGAACAGCTGCTAGTATTGGGCCTTGCTGTAAGAACTGGCACAGGGTATAAGTCAAATTGTCAGACCAAAAGAGCTACAGTGGAAAGGACACTATGACTCCTTTCTGTCACTGGTAAGTAAGATCTTTCTGACTTGTGACTCATGGAAAATTGTATTACACACAGGGATTAATTGATGGTGAAAGGTGGAATTGTAGGATTGATTTTTTTTTTGGGGGGTGGGCTCATCTTTCTCATGGCATGAATTACGATTAGGGTAACTCAAATGTTTCCAGGACTCTAGTATTTCTTTATGATGCCTAACCTTAGAGTTTCCTAGTCAATGGGATTGAGGATGGGAAGAAGTGAATCATTACAGCCTATTAGTGAAGAACTGGATGGGTCTGAGAAATCTCTCAAACCACACACACAAATGATCACGTTTCTTTTGAGTCTTCACTCTCCCAGAGGATTGCCAAGAATCTCTGTGCAGATGAGATGTTACAAGGCAGGTAAAGTGCCCAGCAGAGCTACCAGTGAGTGCATGTTCAAGTCATGCTTGCTGTTGGTTATTTCTGCTTAGTGTTCCAACTGTTATATGGAGCACAAAGCCACAAAGTTGATACTTTCTTTGACATTGCCCCAAAGTAGCCATCTTCTTTTTTTAGGGCCATGATCAGGCTACAGGGATGCATTCATCTTACGTGATGTGTCTACATGGGTCTCCAACTTATGTGCCAGAGCATCCCTTTAGTGGCTGCTTATGGAAACAGGTCAGAGAGGTGAGGCTATGGGAGTGCCCAACCCCCTCTCAGGTCAACAGGGGAACTTGAAATTTCTGCATACTGTAGAATAAGCTGGCAGTGATCTCTAGCTAGGATGTCAGACAAAACAACTACATGCAACATCAGGGAATATGAAAAGACCAAGCAACCTCAAGGAAAGAGTGAAGAGGAAAAAGATACAGTTCTACCATCACAGTGTTTCTCTTTTAGCTGCAACTCTTGTTAATCTTAGAAAACCGGTACAATGGGCATAATAATACTACTTAAGGTCCAAATAGAACCAGACTTGCAATATCATGCACATCACAAGCTGCTTAAATTCTGTACAGTTTAAAGTTATCTGCCATCCACACACCTACTACATAAGCAATAAAAGGATTGTAGTGGTGGCTGTTATTAACAATGAAAATGATAATATTAAGCAAGACTTTGCTTTGTGGAATGCTATTCTTAGTCATTGATCAGATAAATGTGCAATTTTTCAACATACTAGTAAAATCTGGGTTATCATAAAATCGAGTAATCATACTAGTTATAAAATCTGAGTATCAT
Source organism: Mastomys natalensis (assembly GCA_021653895.1). Classification (NCBI taxonomy): domain Eukaryota; kingdom Metazoa; phylum Chordata; class Mammalia; order Rodentia; family Muridae; genus Mastomys; species Mastomys natalensis. The sequence continues at coordinate 212,731 of JAJTUV010003033.1, forward strand.
ACTAGTAAAATCTGGGTTAAAACCATTGGTAGGATTCAATAACCATTAGGAACTAATAATTGTCATGATCCCTGTCTACCAGTATCTAAGTTGATTTGATTTAGAAGCACATAGGCAAAGAACCTGAACTTCTTGTAATTGGCCAGAAGGTGGTGCTGCTGACTCATTTGATACAGGCCTTCCCCGGCCTGGACTTTGCTAAATTAGCATTTTATAAACATGGAAGCTGTGCTGTGTAACTGGGTACAGGTTGATTTTAAAAAGGACAGAGATTGGAGAGATAGTTGCTTCAGCTTTGGGGATATTTTGTTGCTATATATTTCTTTCGAACTGCTAGACCCACCTTCAAAGCCATATAAATATATATATATATATATATATATAATATATATAATATATATACACACACACACACACACACACACACACACACATACATATATATATATGACAACTCATGAAAACAGAACTCTATGAATCATTGGAATATATTTCCGAAACTGGCTTTTGACCTTTAAACTTTTCTCTTGTTTACAATTTCATTGATTTGTGGATTTCTTCAGTGCCTCTGATGTTAACACATTAGAGTCTGCTATCCTGCCCTGTAGTCATGGCAGACATGTCAATACATTCATTACGATTCAACAATATGATGAAGGATGAAAATGGTGACCCCCAAAATAGGGGACAACTTTCTCTAGACCAATGACAGAGACCAGAGCGGAGGTTCAAATCCTGCATTCACAGTTGCAGTTGCCTATTGTCTCAACTTCAGCCTCAGATCCTGAAGGGACATCAACACAGATGATGACATCGCCAGCCTTTGACAGTCCTGTCCACACCTCTCATGGGAGCATCACACTCTGGGACATTGTCCCCACCACTGATGTCAGCCTCAGACTCTGGGACACTTCCCCACTGCTAATGCCAGCCTCAGATTCGGGAACACTGTCCCCACTTCTAATGCCAGTCTCAGACTCTGGAACACTGTCTCCACTGCTAATGCCAGCCTCAATTCCGGAACACTGTCCCCACTGTTGTCTACTTCAGACTATGGTTAATGTCCCCAGGGATGATGTCAATTCCTGACTTTGGGACGATGTCAACATCACTAATGGCAGCCCCAGATTCTGCAGAGATATCACCATTGGCAATGCCAATTCCATCCTCTGGAGTGATATCTGCACCTATAATGAGCACTTCATCCCCTGAGGCATCATTAATGCTAGGATCAGACCCTGGTGAGATATCCCCACTCCTGATTCCAGATATGAATCCTGGAGTGACATCCACACCACCAATGACAGCTCCAGGCTCAGAAACAATGTCCCCATTGCAAATTACAGATGAGGACACAGAAGCAATGTCCAAAGTGCTGATGACTGCTCTAGCTTCTGGAGAGATATCATCACTGCTAATGTCAGGCACAGACTCTGAAGTGTTATCTTCTTTGATAATGTCAGCTCTAACTTCTGGAGAAACATCAACCCAGCCAACAAATCCTCAAGACTCTGAAGGGATACCTACTGTGCTCATGTCAGGCTCTGACTCCGGAGTCATGTCTTCACTGCCAATGCCAGTTTCTGGCTCTGGCGCAATGCCTACACCACTTCTGTCAATCCCAGACGCTGGAGAAATAGCCACATTACCAAAGCCAGTCCCAGATGCTGAGTCAATGTCCCCACTGTTAATGACAGCCCTCACCTCTACAGTGATGCCCAGTCAACTGATGTCAGCATCTGGTTCTGGAGTGATGTCCCCAGATACAACACAAAATATCAACTCTGAGGTCATGTCTGTTCCACCAATGAGAGTTGCAGCCACTGGATTGATGTCCACACGACCCGTGAGAGCTTCTGATACAGCGGCAACACCAATGCAGCTAATGAGAATCCCTGCCTCTGGAAATATGTCTGCATCACAAAAGACAGTTCCAGTCTCTGGATCAATGTCCACTCCACTGATGGCTGCCACAAGCCCTGGAGCAATGTTCACAGAACAAATGTCAAGCACAGCCTCTGGTACGATGTCTCCACATTAACAATGCCCCAAACGCCTGGAACAATGCCCATAGGTTTTATGAAGGCCACATCAAATGGAGCCGTTTCTGCACAGCAAATGAGATGTTCAACTTCTGGAATGATGTCTACACAGCCAGTTATAGCTGCAGCCTCTGAAATAATGCCTGTGTCACAATCAACAGTCCCAACTTCTGGGTCAGTATCCACACAGAAAACTCGAGCTCCTATCTCTGGACCAATGTCTACAACCCAAATAAGAACCACAGCCTCGGGAACAATGTCTATCCCACTAATGACAGCCAAAACTTCTGGATCAGCATCCACACCGTTAATGAGAGACACAGCCTCAGGAGTGATATCCATGCCACAGATGAGAGCACCAGGCTCTGGAGCATTGTCCAAGCCACTAATAACATCCAAAGCTTCTGGAATGTTCATGCAGCAAATGACAACTGCAGCTTTTGGAGCAACGCCTACATCACTCATGAGAGACACAGCTTCTGGGGGTCTGTCCATGCCACAGATGACAGATACAGCCTCAGAGGCATGTCTACACTGCTAACAAAAGCCACAGCTTCTGGAGCAACATCTACACCACAGATGACAGCCACCACCTCTGGAGGCATGTCCATGCCTCAAACAAGACCCTCAGGTCCTGGAGCAACATCCATATCACTAATGAAAACCACAGTCTCTGAGAAGATGCCTAGTCAGCCAAGGAACATTCAAGACTCTGGAGGGGTGTCCACACCTCTCATGAGACCTGTTACCTTGGAGGGATGCAAATGAGATCCCAGGGTGCTGGAACAATGTCCACACCCCTATTGAGAGCCTCAGACTCATTAGAGATGTCTATGTTACTCACAAAAGCCCCATCCTCTGGAGAGCGGCCTCTGCTGTTAATAAGACCTACAGCTTCTGGAGAGATAGATCCACCTCCGAGAACCCCAGTTTATGGGACAATATCTGCTCCACACATGACAACCACAGCCTCAGGAATGATGACCATGTCACCTTTGAAGACTTCTGTCCCTGCACAAGAGTCAACAACTCTCCTGAGACCCACAGATTCAGGAGTGATGTCCATACCACTGAAGAGAACACCAGCTTCTAGAGCAAAGTCCAGACCACAAATGATGGCCACAGCTTGTGGAGACATGTGCCCACACCCAGTGCGAGGTCCAGCCACTGCAGGGATCTCTCCATACACCAGTCAGATCACCAGCCTCTTCGACTGTGTCTACACCACTTAGGAGACCCTCTGATGGAGCTGGGACTGCAGAGTTAGAGAGAGTTCTAGGCCCTGCACAATTGGCAACTATGACCTCGGAAGAGATGTCCAAGCCACTGACGAGGGCTTCAGCCCCTGGAACCATACCCATGTCTTTGATGTCCCCCATGACTTCTGGAGAGATGTCTATGCCACTAATGAAAACCATGCCTTCTGGGACAATGTCAACTCTACAAACCAAAGTCATGAGCTCTAGAGCTACATCCTTACCACAGCCAATAAATACAGCTTCTGGGGGAATAGTTAATCCCCCACGGAGAGCCCCAGCATCTGGAGCAGTGTCTACACCACTTATGAGAGTCTCGGGTTCAGGAATGATGTCCACGCCACTACTGAGGGCTACAGCCTCAGGAGGAATGTCCGTGCCACAGATGGTAGCTCCGACCTCTGGAGATATGTCCTCACCATTAACGAGGTCCCCAGCACCTGGAATAATGTCCACACCACAAACAGCCTTTGGAATGTCACCCACTCTGAATGTCAGAGCCACAGACTCGGGAGAGGCATCTACCTCTCACACCAGAGTCACAGCCCCTGGATCAAAGAGCACACCACACATGACCAGCACAGCCCCTGAAATGAAGACCCCACCACCAAAGGAAGTGCCGTCCTTTGGTATGTTGACTCCAGCACTCTGTTACCTCTTAGAAGAGCAAGAAGCAGCCCGGGGCTCATCCTCTATGGAGGAAGACGAAGAGGAGATTGATGAGGAGAAACAAATGAAGGACTTTTTAGATGATTCTGAGAAAATGGCATTTCTGGTGTCTCTTCATCTAGGGGCAGCAGAGAGGTGGTCAATCTTGCAGATGGAGGTAGGAAATCCCATCTCCAGTGAAAATAAAGCTTTCTTGAGAAGATCGCAGGGCTTATATGACTCCCTGTCTGAGATAGACATCCTAAGTGCTGTTCTTTGCCATCCCAAGCAGGGCAAAAAGTCAGTAAGGCAGTATGCCACTGACTTCCTGCTGCTGGCCCGACATTTGTTCTTGGTCTGATGCCATTCTACGGACCAGGTTTCTGGAAGGACTCTCAGAAGCCGTTAGCACCAAAATGGGCCGTATCTTCCTGAAGGTGGCCGCAGCCTAAAGGAGCTGATAGATAGGTCTCTCTACACAGAGTGCCAGCTGCTGAAGAGAGGGATTCCTCAGGCAACTCAAGCCAAACTGTGCCAACAGCCTGTAAGCGGAACAATGAGGAGGCCATGGAGAACGAACTGGGCTCTCAGCAGCAGACTGAGGAGGTAACCAGGGGGACATATGCTCATGGTTTCTGAGTAGAAAAGTGAGGAAGTAGTGATGAGGGATTAACACCCATAGTTTTTCAAGTAGAGTTAAGGAAGAGGCAAGAAGAAGGTACTGAGTTCCTAGACCATAAGAGTCCAATGTTGGATTCTACCAGTAAGTATGGGTATGAAGTTATTTTGCTTCTATTAGCCATTTTCAGAAACAATGTCTGGTTCAGGTACTGAAGGAACTTCAGGTCATACGGAAACAGTAGACTCAATCCCAACTCTCTGTTTATTGCAAATCCAGTTCTAAGAGAGAGAGAGTCTTCTTTTATAGACTGAGTTCTACTTATAGCCACATGTGTTGTAGACATGAGGCACTAGGAGACTTCGTTAATTAGCACTTGGCCACAGTTTTTTACACAGCTGATAAATTACCCAGTGCTTTGACTTCATTGCTTACTGAACTTAATCAAATTCATGCCTTTGGCCATAGGAAGTGTACTTCTTATTTATGCCTTTCCCCCCTTTCTTACAGCACCAGCATGTTCCCAAACGCTGTTACTACTTGAAAGAACATGAAGACCCCCAGGAAAGTCTTCATGACCACCTTCGACAGAGTGCAGGCCTTCCAAAGGCCCCTACTAACAAGTAGTACTCCTTGGAGTCTTATGTGATTTTTGACTTGGCTGCTAACTTGAGGACTGGTTCCTGGACCCATTCCATCCAACTACATCATAAAAACTTGTTGCCTTTACCCTCCAGCCTTCCCCTCCAGGCACATCCCACTTTATCTCCATTTTGGTTGCCTTGACATTTTCTTTCACCTACATGCCTGTGACCTGCCCTGACAATCAGTGTGAACTATATGAATGTATGGTGTATGAGGTTCTGAACTCCCATCATGGTCATTATGGCCAGTTCCAATTCATGGTCCAGGGAGAAGTCTAGGCAGGAGAAATCATGTCCTACCTCAAAACACCTTAGAGTATCTTGCCATGTGTCATCAGGCAAACTTGAGGAAACCCTGGTACTATTCCACCTGGCAGGGGAGCCTATAAAGAGAGAGATACCCACTCCTATACCATCCTTTCAAAGTAGACTTGCCCTTGTATGCCCCAATTCATAGTATCTAACTGGGTCTCCAGGGCCTGTGCCCTCTTTATAGTCTCCACCCTAAACCATTTGTTTTGACCCATGATATTAATAGTAGTGATAGTAATGGCTAACCATGTGGTGTTGGTACTTGCCATGTGATTGTTGGTAATGTGCCATGTGACAGTTACTGGGTTAAACCTTTGACAAACACCATCTCACTACAATGTTATAGTAACCTAACTTGTTCTTGTGTTGTTAGCTTCTGATCTCTTGATCTGTTGCTTATGGCCCTTGTTCTTCAGTGTGGAATCTCTAGCTATGACCTCTGGGTGATCCCCTCAGTTGTTACCCTTTGCTCCCCTTGGCTGTTGTGCTTCATGGCCAATACTCTTCATAAGGGCCTTGGTGTCTAAACAGGTGTAGGTAGTTAGAACATAATATGAACAGTGTTTGCCTTCAGGTGGTGGGTTATGGGTATTTTTTTATTTTCTTTTTATTGTTCTCTGTACTTTCCAGATTCACCACAGTAAGCATGTATTACATTTGTTATCATAAAAATAAAGGTTATTTGTGAAAAATGAATTAAGTGTAGCCATTAAAATTTGATTTATTAAGTTCTTTAATATTTTAACCTTTATTTATTTTGTGTGTTTGTGTGTGGAGGGGAAACGGGCATGCACAGTGTGTATGTAGAGGCAAGAAGATAATTTTTGGGAGTTAGTTCTCTTTTTCTACCATGTAGGTGTTGGGTATCAGACTCAGGCGTGGGATACATGTTCTTGCCTTCTTGCTATCTTTTAAACTCTTGAGTTCTTTCCAGTGTTGGCCACTGTTTGGATGACAGGTAAGACCTTTTCTCATATTAAAATTCCATCCAAATTAAGGTAGGGGAGAAACAACAAGCAAGACCACATTTAAAGAGACAGATATAATAGCTTGAAGACAAGAAACAGGAAAATGAGAAAATTGATATAAATAGTACCAATTTATTTGTTCAATAGTAATCAGTATAATATTCAAAGATATTTGAGAAATAGAAGGAATGGTAACATTTGAAACATTTTATAATGCTAGATTGGTTACAGTTTGGAGGCAAGATTGAAGAAGGGGTCAGAGCAGTTGGGTCCCCTGATACAATAGTCTAGGAGATTGGTAGGCTGAATGATCTATTGTGGTGGAGGAAACACCAAGGACAGAACCCAAAGCCTCTTTGAATCTGCTGCTCTATTACCATAAACATTGGATCTAATTCCAGGAAGAGGGGAACTTATTCTCAGGAAAAGCAAAGACTGTCATACATTTTGGCAGCCCTCCTCCCCCCGCCCCAGTATTGTACGTGAGTATCTGACTCTAGGGCTGCCTCAATTACTATTGCTGGTGCCTCAAGGTCAAAAAGGGCATAGCAAGTTGAGCAATTCAAACTCCAGGCAGGGAAACAACCAGCCACAGGGGACCCAGCTTTCACCCTCCTTTCTTTACCCACATCTGGCTGACATCTGGCTCAGCCCAGACCCAAGTGGGTGCAGATACTCATGTTCTATCCCAGGGTTGCTTTTATCTCAGAAAAGTAAGCAAAAATCTACTGAAAAGAAATATATGATATAGAAGTCACAGTCCATGCCCGTAAAATGCATACAGGATGGAAAAATGCCTTCAAAATGAAACTCATTTTCTTATGGCCACAATAATGGACAGCAAAGGCAATTCTTCAGTTCTTTCCCCAGCCACTCATCTTCCTTTTGCTTTTTTCTTCTCTCTAGAGATAAATGGAACTGATGAAGGCCAATCACACTCTGTCAGAGCTTAGTCCCTTGTCCACCCACCCTAACAGCTATATTTAGAAACATTTCATGAGAGCTAGGCTATTACATACCCAAGTACTTGGGACCATTTTGTCAGCTGAAAAAAAAGGTGGCTCATGTTTTCCCACTTCTCACTAAACAATGGGTAAAAATAAGGTCCCATAATAAAGGAGAACTCAGACATTATCAACCCCTGCCCTCACCAGTGTGTCACAGAACTTCTGTTCCTTGAGAAATTTCTGAAGTTCTTTGGGGGAAGATACCAGTAGAATTACATTACTTGTTGTTCTTTGATAAGTTGACTGCCTTGTGGAGATCAGCTGGCTATATGAGCATGTAGAGTAGTCACTTGACCCCACTTCAGCTGCAGAAGGGAACACAAAAGCCTGGATCTGGGGACCTGGATTCTGGGACACAATAATGAGAGGATTAAACAGTGTTGGCCTCCAGTTATCATTTGGATATGAAATGACCCTTAAATATGGGCTATGTTGAAAACTTGGTCAGCAGCTGGCAGCACCATTTCAAGAGGGACTGGAAACTTTAGAGGTAGGGCTATATAGGAGGAAGTAGGCCAGTAGAAACTCTATCTCACTTTGGATGCTTCTGGTCTCTCTCTGCTTCTTGGATATCATGAGTTGAACAAATTGGCTCTACCATACCCTTCTGTCATGATGTTTATGTTATTTTTATCTAGTGATCTGTCTTAGTTTGGGTTTTATTGCTGTGAAGAGACACCATCACCATGGCAACTCTTATAAAGGACAACATTTAACTGGGGCTAAATCAGAGGTTTAGTCCATTATCATTATGGTGGGTAGCATGGCAGTGTCCAGGCAAGCATGGTGCTGGAGGAGCTGAGAGTCCTACATCTTGTTCTGAAGGCAGCTAGGAGAAAACTGACTTCCAGGAAGCTAGGAGGAAGGTCTCAAAACCCACTCCCACAGTGACATAGTTCCTCCAACAAGGCCACACCACCTAAATATTATTACTCACTCCCTGAACCAAGCACATTCAAACCACCATAGGATCAATGGACTGAATCCTTTGAAACCATGAGCCAAAATAAATCTTTGTTCATTTTGAGTTATTTATGCCAAGTGCTTTAAGATGACAAAGAAAAGTCGAACACAACTTCTTTGGACAGTTTTGGCTTTATGTGTTTGTGAAGAAACCACCATCAACTTTGAGAATCAGGTGGCCACACTGATCCTACTTTATGGGCTAGGAGCATGAGGCACAGAAAAATTATACTTATTTGGCCTGTCTTAGCCACTTTCTATTGCTGTGAAGAGACATCATGACCTCAGCAACCCTTATAAAAAACATTTAGCTGGAGCTGGCTTATAGTTTCAGATGTTTAACCCCCAGCACACAGGCAGACTTGGTGCTGGAGAAGTAGCTGACAGTTCTCCATCTTGATCTTTAGGTAGCAGGCAGAGACACTGGGACTTTTGAAACTTTAAAGCTGATCCCCTCCCATGACATACTTCTTCCAGCAAGGCCACACCTCCTTGGTCCAAAGCTACTGAGCAAAGAAAGCCCCAAAGGGCCTGGATTTGAATTTGTGAAATCTGTCCCCAGATCCCTTTGCAAATGAACTACTATACATACAGCTTTGTTATTTTTAGCCTGATGGTCCCTCTGAGGACTCGGTGAGCAAGTGTGATGTTGAACATCAGCCAATATTGGAAGACTATAATAATAAAAATCTGAATAAAAGTATGCCTGCTTCCCCTTTTCCCCTAACATGGATCCAGATATGAATTTGTTCTCTCCATTTGGGGAACGTCTTCAACATTCAAGGGAACAGAATCAATCATCATGGAATGCCATTAGCCCCAGGAGTTTGTGTGTAGTCTGGTGTAGCCTCAGAGTAAGGAGCTACAGGTCTGAGCTATGAGCTATGAAGGAAGGTAAAATATTCCTCCAGGCATCTTCTCATTGACCAGAAGTAAGTCTTGGGCCCCGAACTCTGCAGGTAGAAGAGATTCTGATGGTTATGCCAAGTGCTGATTTTCCTTGGCATTTTCACTTTTCCCTCATGAAAAAGGGTACACAAATAAGGAAAAAATAGTTATGAATTATTTAGACACCCTGCATTTCTGCCTTCCAATACCACCCCCACACCTATGGATAGTTATTCTGGTTCTCACATTGGAGGAGAATACACACACTGAAAAGTCCCCAGATTCCATTTCATCAAGGAGATAGAGATAGTCTATAACCTAGGATTTTTTTTTTCCTAATAAAAAGTCAAAGTAATGCTGAACTAACTGGGGGAAAACACAGTGGAGCCTGAATTAAGAAAAGAAAATCTGTAGGGGCAACTCACAGAAGCAGTGACTTAACCCTATTTCAATAAGTTCTCAGTCCCTTCTGGAGCCAGTATGGTACGGTGAGGAGAGAGTTTGGCTGACTCACCAAGAGACACTTATTTACACAACAACAAGGAGAAAACTGTGACCTTGTATTTCTACACATATGGCTCTACTAGCCATCAAGAGTTAGAATGAAACAAAGGAATTTTACCCTTTAAGAAAACATGTGGACTAGACTGGGGAGAAGGCTCACAAAGTAAAGTGCTTACTTACTGTGTAAGCTTGGTGACCTGAGTTCGAGTCTTAGAAACCATGGTAGAAAGGGTGACTCACCTCTCAGCAATTGTCTCCTGACCTCCACATATGTACCATGGCCTGTGCATGTGTGCTTGCATACACCCACATACTTTGAAAACACAGACTGCTGTGTGCATTGCTGTATAGTCTTCAGGCACAGGCCATGCTAATCTTCTCTATATAGTTTCAGTTTTAGTACCTTGCCATCAAAATGCATAAAATAGAAATTCTCTAACAAATGCTTAGACTATTCACTATTCATATCAAAGATGCTGTTTGCACCACTAGGCTGAACCTGGGGGAGCTAGGAATAGTTGAGAAAAAATACCAGTTTGTGACAACTTTTATGAAAAATTTTGTTGTCTCGTCACTGACATGCAAATTAATGTAGAATGGACAGACTCACTCTCCCATTGTTTGCCAGAATAAACTTTTCAACAATAGCTTCATTGGGATGTAAGTAAGATACCATGCACCACCCATTTGGTATATGCTCCCTCATGTGCTAGTCTCTTTCTTTTCTGGAAACCACTCACCCATTTTCTGTCTCGATATGTTTACCTATTCTGGACATTGTACATTAGTGAAATCCTATTAGATAGTTTGTGACTGGCTTCTTTCATTGAGTGTAATGTTTTCCGATTTCATCTACGTTGCAGTGGCTATCCGTACTCCTTTCCTTTTCTTAGTGGATTAATAGCACATTGCATGCACATACTAGATATTTCTATGAATCTATCAGTTAATACATGTATCTCACTCTTCACCCTAGCCCCAACTGTTCTATTGTCCTTTCAGAGTCAAGAGAAATGTTTCAGGAAGGCAGATTCTCCCCACTGGATCAGACTGGCCCCAACTTTCTAACAGTTCCTATTCATATACAGTCATGGTTGCTTACAAAGGTGAGTGCAAGCTTGTATGGAGGGGTTTGCTGCACAGCCAGAAATCCTGTTCCACATGAGAATTTCCAGCATCATTCTCTTGTGTATTGTTCTTTTTCTCATTAAAATTTGTGGCCATTCTCTTGTGTATTCTTCTGTCTCTCGTTAAAACCTAAAATAAGCTAAACGATTGATTTCTTGCTGTGGTAATAATTCATTGACTCTTCCCTTTCCTGACATTACTCAGACTTTCCATATCCTGGTCATGGAAAGTTGACCAAAGGGAGAACATGGGAGCAGGGGGCATAGAATAAGTGGGATGAGAATAAAACAGAATGAGAGTCTGGGTTCTATTTCTTGGTATACCAGTGTCAAGCTGTGTGACTTGGAAGAAGTTGCTTGGCCATTCTGAGCCTCAGTTAACTTATATTTATCATTATTAGATTCTCATTAGGGAGTCAATCCAGCTGACACAACGTTTTCTGTTTGAACTTGTTTTGGGTATCTGGAGGGGTCCAAGCAGCCTGGAGAGAGTATTACTGGGGCCCTGGTCCAGTCAGAGTCATTGCTAGAGGGCAGCATTGTATCAGCCATTATTCTAATAAAGCTTCCTGGGGTGTGGTCAGCTCAGAATGCTTTAATTGAAAATTGTAGTTTCTTCCTCTTCCACAAATGACATTCTTGCAAAGGGAAAGTAATTTCTAAAAAACTGCAGAGCAGCCAGGAAGAGAAAGGGTTTCTGGATCCCTGAACATTTCATTGTTCATTAACAATTTGAGAAGGAATAAAGGAAAACTGCATCTTTGCATCTGCTCTTCCTCAGATACAGTTGCACAACTATCTTTTCCTCTTTGAAAATCCCACCAACGCCACCAGGAACATAGCCAGAAGTTTCATTCCTGTCTACAGACAGACAATCAGGATGCTTATTATTTCTAGGCACTTTCTTCAATGACTTATGTTTATGGCAAGTATTTAAGAAATGGGTCTGTTATAAAGAATAATTCAGTCCTAACGGCAGGAGCAGAGGCTATCTCTGACTCTGTTGCCTGCCTTTGGGAGCCCTCCCCGCCATACTGGGCTGCCTCCTCTAGCCTCATTAATAGAAAATATGCCTACTCTTACTGCAACATGATATGCCAGGACTAGTTGACATCCAAGGGAGGCCTCCCATTTTTTTGAAGACAAAAAGAAGGTGGGGTGGATGGGGGGGTAATGTGGGAGAAAAGGACTGGGAGAGTGGAAAGCTTCGATCAGGATGTAGAGTAAATAAATTAGTTAATCAATTAATTAAAAAGTAGAAAGAAAGAAACAGAAAGGAAGAAAGAAAGGAAAGAAAAAGAATGGAAGGAAGAAAGAAATAAAGGAAAAAAGAAAGAATAATTCAGAAGGTCTCTGTTACATCTTGTGATTGTTTGCCACATTTCAAAGCGGCTAAAATTCTTTATGTCAGTGTGGCATGCACCACCTTGTCCTGAGACAAAATATATATGGGTATGAAGTCGGTTCAACCCATGTAGCTCTGGTTTGATGTTCTTCAGCTATTGCAGGTTCTCCAGTCCCACTGAAAACATGCTCCTCTTCAAGCTTGAATATGCATACAAGCTATGACAAAGCAAGGCAGGGCTGCCTCACAAGGAATGTGTTCATAAAGACAGGTCTCAGTGTTGGTCAAAGAAAAGAATGATTGCAACTGTTGGCAAATGGAGACACACACACTACCATTTACACACAAACTTTAATTTACTGTAGTGACTGATCAGAGTATTATCGAAAATGATTCTCCCAGAAAATGATTCTGACAGATAGGATCCGTCAAAAAGATTTAAAAGTTTTCAGGCTCAGGATGCCTTGGTTCATGGTTTTTCTAATTTACAATGGTGTGATATGTGTTCAGTAGAAACTGTAAAAATTTTAAAATTTGATGCTTTTCCAGGCTAACAGGGTGTACAATAGTGACAATGAGTGGAGACACCCATATACACAATCATGAGGAAACAGAACTCTGTGGTGGACTGTGTTATTCAGTTCTAATGCTTGATAGGTTTGTTCTATTAATGTATTTTCCATCTGCAACGTTATTCACTTCTGGAATTATTAACGCCTGCTAAGAACAAAGGAATGGTTATACAAGTGATAAAATTGCCATCCTTCAAGTAGAACCATATAAATGACTTTACTGCAATCATTCATTATTAATTGAATAATTTGACTTGCTACTGATAATTATTAGGAAAGATACTGTAGAAAAGTAGGTTATCATGGAAAGAAAAGTGAGACATCTCATAGAATATCTAGGTTATTGCTGACACAAGGGTGGCATGCATCTCTTTATCAAAATATCCTAGAACAAGGAACTTGAATACCATAGTAATTTTTGTCCTTCCGCTCCTCCTCTCTCTATCTTTCTGCATAGTTGATAGGCAATCTGGTTCCAGGACCTGCAATGTCTAGTATAGTAATCACCAGTTACACGTAGGCATTTTAAATGTAGCACTTTAAATATGGCCAGTACAAATTGTGATATACTTGCTGTTAAGTAGAAAAACAAAACAGGCAGTGGACTTTGAAGGCTAAGTGGAAGAACAATGAGATGTAAAACATTTCATTAATTGAGAAAATATTGATTACATGGTGAAAAAATAAATTATGAGGTGCATTGTGCTAAGCAAAGTATATTGTTAAAATTGATTTCATATGTTTCTTTCTGAATGTGGCCTTTAGAAACTTTGAAATTACACACTTGGCTCACAGTGTGTTTCTGTTGACTGTGCTGGTCAACAGCTTTATAACTCATAGATGCTTGCGAAAGATTGATTAGGTTCTCTCACAACAAAGCACAAAAAGGGAAAGGGACCTTATCAGTAAAGCTAAGTGAAATGCTCATTTACAGAACATTCCTAGATAGTTTGAGGGGAATGTAGTATGAGCACATGGTATCTCCTGCTGCGACAGAATATTGAGGTGGGCAGAGAGAAAATTCCCAGAAGAATGGAGGGAGCTGCTGGATGAATAAGGCAGTAGATGTCCTTCAATCTGTAATTGTTCTAAATGTTTTTTTTTTAACCCCTAGCCCCCCACAGCCAATTATTCAGCAAGTTCCACTTCTCTCCATCCTTAATGTATCTATTCCTCTATAAATTCAGTGGCTGTCATCTCTGCTAGGGTGGAGACTGCCACTGGTAAAAGAATTTTAAATAAGTATAAAATAAAGCCCAGTGACTAGTTCTCCTCTTTAAAAAGCCATTTGTAAAAAGGTCAGAATCACAACCCAGTCATGCCAAAATTCATGCAACTGATCAATGCTAAATCCCATTGTTTTTCTGGGAACAAACACTATTTACCAGAGTCATGGTGATATTGATGTTATAAACAAAGTCTGTTGTATAGATCCTTTAACATGTAAAGTATTATTGTAGAGATTGAAGAGTGCTAAAAAATGGCCATTTCCATTATAAGTTTCCTAGTTTCAGGGAGGTATTTGTTTAATATTCCTAGAAGGTGTGAATCTTTTTTGCATGAGGATTCTAATGAATTGAGTCAAGTCTAGAGAGTGACCTCTATGCTTAAGCTGAGTAATAACAAGCAGAGGGAGGTGGGGAGGGGGAGAGGGTAGGGACAGAAGAGGAGAGGGGAGAGAGGAAGAAGAGGAGGAGAAAGAGGAGAAGAGGGGAGAAGAGAGAAGAGAGAGGACAGGAAAGAGAAGAAGATAGGAGAGATAGGACAGATAGAAAGAGGGGTGGGCAGAGAGGAGAACTGGTCCTGACACAACTGTCTTAGATAATAGATTCAGTGACACACACACAAATGCACATATATTTCATCTTAGGAAGGAAGATGAGGAGTCTGAAAATGCATTGGGGATACTATAGCACTGACCAAGTCTGTGAAATTCAGTGACTTAATAAAATAGTTTTTTTTCCCTCATTCCTATGGTAGTAGAGTGTGGTGTTATTGATTAGCAGGTAACTTTCCTCTATGGAGATATTTCATGAATTCTGGCTGATTCCATTTTGTACCATGGCTATATTTTAAGGCCAATGATTCCATTCTATTGATAGAAACCAAAGGGGCCAGTAAGTTATAGTCCCTGACTGGGCAACTGCTTCTTTATAACTATTATATTTTAAGAAAAAAGAAAGTTGTCTCTTAACGATTATGCCACAATTGCACCAAAGAGTGTATTTTTCCAAGCTGTTAGCTATTGTAGCTCACAGTATTCATAGCTTAGTAAGGCTCATTGATGCAATAGAGGAATGAATGTTCTGAGGGTAAACAACCACTTTCTGGTTGGATTTAAAGCCCACTCCACAGGAACTCATGTCTCATACTGTACACCTGGCAAGAAGTAATGGTTGAGGAGCTAATAGTCCCTAGGGGGAGAATCTACTACTATTAATTTGCTTAAATGGTCATAGTATCAAACTACCTTCTAAATATTTACTATAATGAACATGGACCAGTGTAGCTCTCAGACCTCATCAGAGAAGCTCTTAATTTTTTCCTCAGTGGATGGCAATTAACATACACATTCACACACTCACACACATACATACACATACAAAACACACAGACAGACAGACAGACACATACATGGTCAAAATGAAGAGAATGGATGATATTGGAGTGCTTGACCTTAAACCACTGCCCAGGCTACATTGTGGAACACAGACAGGGCAAAAAAGACCATCAGAATTAGAGGTTGGGTGAACTGTTTTGAAATAGTCTTTGGGTATGACAGAACCATGGGACTTATGAACTCACAGCAGCAGTGATTGTCCACAGAAGACCTACACAAGATCAAGCCTGTCACTTTTTCATAATGGATGGTGAAGGGGCTCACAAGGTTGTCTATGCTTTAGTGGATGGCCTTAATAAAACACATGTGCATATCGACAGAACTAATTGGACAGTGTGTGTTATTAGAAAAGAATATGATGTTTACATGGGGAACATGAAGTTGGGGGGTTGGAATGAGTAGAAAGGGCAGAGTTGGGGTGTATATGATAAAACCCATTAAAATGTGCTTTTAAAAGAAAGGATAAGTGGAAATTTCTTCTCTCTTCTATAAGCTCAGAAATTTTGTGAGGTAATACAGTGTGTGTCTCTATGTAGTAGAGAAGGTGCTTAAATCTAGGTGACCAGTTTAAATCTACAATTTTTACTTTTAATTAGTATACCATCTGCCTTTTTACATGAAAATCATTCTCTTCTTAGAAGACAGACAAATAAAAAGCAACTTCCACAAACTTGATTTAACAATGTAATTAACTCTAGCTAGGTGTAAAAGAACCACGAAAGCCATGTCCTCTTAACCCAGTTAATAGTTTTTGCAAATGTGGTTCAGATTCAGGCATTCAGAAGGACATTAACAATATTCATAGCTGTCTTTTGCAGTGTTGATTGTTATCTTCTCTGTCCAATTGTTCTTTTCCTGATATTTTCTTTTTTTTTGTTTGTTTGTAAGGTGTGCACTTTAATTAAAATGGTCTCAAGTCAGTGTAACAGGCCAGCCCTGGCTGCCTCAACACCTCAGCCCACTCCCAGGGAGACCAAAAGCCTTCATACATAAAGTTGGGGGACAAAAAAGGGGGGGTCACGATGGCTGACCATTCAGAAATTAAAAACAAAAATGAAGTATTAAGGCGGAAGATTTAAAAAAAATTTTGCAGTACATAATGTACACAGAAGCAATGCTGTCAAGCCGGGCAGTGGTGGCGCACGCCTTTAATCCCAGCACTTGGGAGGCAGAGGCAGGTGGATTTCTGAGTTCGAGGCCAGCTTGGTCTACAGAGTGAGTTCCAGGACAGCCCGGGCTACACAGAGAAACCCTGTCTCCAAAAACAAAAACAAACAAACAAACAAACAAAAAAAGAAGCAATGCTGTCACCTTCCCCGGTGTGGACTCAGGGCATGGACTCGGCCATCCTCCTCTTAGGAGTGGGGGTGGCTTTTGGGAGGGTGAGGGACTTCCTGTAACCACTTATCTCATGGGTACTTGGAATGACTACTAAAAAAAAAAAAAAAAAAAAAAAGAACAAAAAAAACAATGTACAATCAAAGTCCTCAGCCACATTGTAGAACTTTGGGGATGTTTGCTCCAACCGACTGCTGTCGCCTTCACCGTTCCAGTTTTTAATCCTGAGTCAAAAGCGCCAAAACAAAACAAAAAACTTTTTTTTTTTTTAAATAAAAAAAAAAAAAAAAAGAACAAAAAACAAAGCCATGCCAATGTTGTCTCGTATTTTTTTTTCTGCGCAAGTTAGGTTTTGTCAAAGAAAGGGTGTAAAACGCAGCTCAGTAACAGTCCGCCTAGAAGCATTTGCGGTGCCGATGGAGGGGCGGGACTCATCGTACTCCTGCTTGCAGATCCACATCTGCTGGAAGGTGGACAGTGAGGCCAGGATGGAGCCACCGATCCACACAGAGTACTTGCGCTCAGGAGGAGCAATGATCTTGATCTTCATGGTGCTAGGAGCCAGAGCAGTGATCTCCTTCTGCATCCTGTCAGCAATGCCTGGGTACATGGTGGTGCCACCAGACAGCACTGTGTTGGCATAGAGGTCTTTACGGATGTCGACGTCACACTTCATGATGGAATTGAATGTAGTTTCATGGATACCACAGGATTCCATACCCAAGAAGGAAGGCTGGAAAAGTGCCTCGGGGCATCGGAAACCGCTCGTTGCCAATAGTGATGACCTGGCCGTCAGGCAGCTCATAGCTCTTCTCCAGGGAGGAAGAGGATGCGGCAGTGGCCATCTCCTGCTCGAAGTCTAGGGCAACATAGCACAGCTTCTCTTTGATGTCACGCACGATTTCCCTCTCAGCTGTGGTGGTGAAGCTGTAGCCACGCTCGGTCAGGATCTTCATGAGGTAGTCTGTCAGGTCCCGGCCAGTCAGGTCCAGACGCAGGATGGCATGAGGGAGAGTGTAGCCCTCATAGATGGGCACAGTGTGGGTGACCCCGTCTCCGGAGTCCATCACAATGCCAGTGGTACGACCAGAGGCATACAGGGACAGCACAGCCTGGATGGCTACGTACATGGCTGGGGTGTTGAAGGTCTCAAACATGATCTGGGTCATCTTTTTACGGTTGGCCTTAGGGTTCAGGGGGGCTCGGTGAGCAGCACAGGGTGCTCCTCAGGGGCCACACGCAGCTCATTGTAGAAGGTGTGGTGCCAGATCTTCTCCATATCGTCCCAGTTGGTGACAATGCCGTGTTCAATGGGGTACTTCAGGGTCAGGATGCCTCTCTTGCTCTGGGTCTCGTCGCCCACGTAGGAGTCCTTCTGACCCATACCCACCATCACACCCTGGTGCCTAGGGCGGCCCACGATGGAGGGGAAGACGGCCTGGGGAGCATCGTCGCCCGCAAAGCCGGCTTTGCACATGCCGGAGCCGTTGTCCACGATGAGCTCAGCGATATCCTCATCCATGGCGAACTGGTGGCGGGTGTCACCGGCAACGGAGGAGCTGCAAGAAGGCTGTGCTCGCGGGTGGACGCGGACTCGACAGTCTCCTGATATTTTCTATTCCTCGCTTAGAATCCACTAATTTCTCCTGTCCTTTAAGAAATACATTTGCACTTGATTTTCACCTATATTCAAACAGCAGTGGAGATAAAGAGACAAATAAAGCTTCATCAAACACATAGATGATGCCCTGCTAGTGGAAACAAATAGGTAACGGCTCAATTTTCTTTTAAAATAAAACAAAAACATTCACCTGTTTCTATGCTTGTGATGGGGCCTGTATCAATGTGCTTATGCAGTCAGGGGACAACCCAAAAGAGTTGCTTCTTCACTTTGTCATCTCACTGGCCCCAATTGCAAAATTACTAACCAACTGTTATAAACACTAAAGCCATTAGCTTGGCTTACTACCAACTTCTTTCCTTAGAAATGCTTTAGAGTTCTAGCCCCAGTGTTCTTTAGAGTGAAAAAAGGGTTTCTTA
The DNA here is from genome assembly GCA_021653895.1 of Mastomys natalensis. Taxonomy (NCBI): domain Eukaryota; kingdom Metazoa; phylum Chordata; class Mammalia; order Rodentia; family Muridae; genus Mastomys; species Mastomys natalensis. The sequence goes on from JAJTUV010003033.1 coordinate 231,624, forward strand.
TTTATAGACTACTTTGTTATTTATCACACCTATGTAGATATGATCTTACATATTCAATATAGTCCATTAGCCCCTGGTCAAATGGGAAAATAACTTTAATATTTCTAGATCAATACAGTTGTTAATTCCTGTAATATGATAATCTTGAATACTTTGTTCTATAGTCCACAGCACAGCAAAAGTTTGCAAAATTTAAATTATATGTATATTTATACACACACATGTATTATGAGTCCATATTCTTTGATAAAATTATTCTTCTTTTACTTACTTCAGTAAGTAAATCTCCTCTTCCCAGAATCTTTATTTGGAAAACTCTCCACCTACCTTAAAATGATTAAGATAAATCTTTTGTTTTGTTTTTAAACAGCGTTAGGACAGACAAAGCTGTCCTTGAGCTATCTATCTACTTCAGGCTACCCTTAAAATGAAGATCTTAATGCCTCAGTTGCCCAAGTGCTGGAATTACAGGCATGTGCCATTACATTTTCTCCAGGTGACATGGTCTTGCTAGGCCCTCTTGAGTCTCTAAGAAATTTCTGTTGATGGCAGCAAAAATAGATATGGGCTTTATCAAAAGTGGAGCTCTATGTGTTAATAGGGCTGGGATCTCAATTGCATTTGTATTACTGAAGAATGTTGTTATTTTTGCTACAGAAAAAAAAAGGATTGTTCACTCTTAGTATGTGAAAAAGACCTAATAGTCCACTTAGAGTGAAGAGGTCCCATTCTGAGTGTAAATGTGTCCATAACTAGAATTTAGCTATATCCTGGCATGAAAATCCGCTTACATGATGGACTAAAAGACATACTTGGAAAAGAATGAATTCTGCCTGGAGGGGACTGAGGAGATTCAATTACACAGTCTCAGAGTAGAAAAAGAGAACCAGTCTGGAAGACACTGCAGTATGTCATTTGGCTGTGTCCCTAAGTTGGCACCCCATTTGACTGAGTGCAAAAAAAAATAAGAACTTTATTTCCTTCCGTTGTGATTTGAGTGTGAAATACTCCTTGCCCAAGCTCATGTATGTGAACATGTGTGCCCCACCTGGTGGTGTTGTTAGGGGAGGTTACAGAACATTGTAAGCGGGAAGAACCTAGCTGGAATACGTGGGTAAGCTGGAGAATGGGTCTGCAGGTTTGATAGCAAGCCCTGACATCCTATTTCATCTCTGCTCCTTGCTTTGCAGAGATATGAGGAAGCAGTTTCATGCTCCTCCTGCCATAGTTGGGAGCCATCGCTTCTACTAAGCCTTCTCCACCATGATGGACTGTATCCTCTTGCTGGGAGCCCAAATAAGCCTTTCCTTCTTTAAGTTGCCTATTGACAGAATTCAGTTATATCAATATGAAACATGGCTAGTTCAGACTCTCTTCACTGGAGATCCCCAGGTATAGCTTTGGCATATTGAAGGCTCCAAGCACAACCCAGTGGAAACAGATGTGCCTGGCAGATAGGACAGTGGCCAGACATTACAGTGGCACACAATGAAAGCTTGTTTTGGTGAGTCAGTGGGCATGGATTTCATTGTGAAATTTCAGCACAACAAGGTAGTAACCCATGTTTTACTAGCTATGACCCTAAACTCCAGTAAAGGTGCTTCCTCTCCTCAACAATAGTAGGAGGATGCCCTCCAAATGTCCATAGAACAATAGAGTTAGACATCATCTTACATCGACCATCTTCTTCAGAATTCCAGTAAGATTTTGCAGACACTGATCTTCAACGTCAACTTCTGAACTGCTCACACCATAAAGAATGGAGACAGGAGCAGAAACCCCGATCATTGGCAAGTGAATTAGCATTAAATGGTGGAACACAGTGCTGGAGAGGTGGTCTAATGATTAATAGTATGCACTGCTCTTCTAGAGAACCCACGTTTGGTTCTCAGTACTCATGTTGGGTAGCTCACAACCTCCCATACCTGAAATTCTATGAGACTCATTGCCCCCTGAAGCCCCCATGGACACCTGTATACATGCTCCCCAAAACACACACACACACACAAACACACACATACACACACACATGTATACAAATTTTTTGAATTTGCATAAAGTTTTCTAGACTTTGATTAAAATGACTAATCATGAGATAGTGCTTATGAACACACGTATCATGTAGAAAAGCTAAATTGTTTAAGCTGGAAAGACAGATAGAGCTTATGGACTATGGAGAGGGATCAAGTTTCCTTCCTAGTCTTGCCTAGCATGCACTAGGCCATGGGTTTGATTCCAAGGTGTAGGGAAAATCAGTCCAGGTGAAATTGGAATTGCACGGTGTTTGGAGCCATAGTTCTCAGGTATAAGCATCTAAATGGGTTTAGTTTAATCGTCAAATATAAGTGCTATCAATGTAGGAGGATTTTTCTATAGACTATTTGGCTAACTGATATATTAAACCTTTAAGACAGTATAGAACACTAAGCAATGTCTTAACATCTGACAAGAGGAGATCATGCATGCATGAAAGCAGGTCTCTGATGAGGCCCTGAAGGCACTATTCCTAGAGTTGTTGATGCTCTCTTTTAGCCTACTTCAACTGAGGGATCTTCTCTTCTGGGCATCCCAGTCTCTTTTTTTTCCTTTACTCACATGGTTTCATAGTGAAGGTCTTCATTGATAAGAGTGATTATTTGTTATTTTAGAGTGAGGGAAGTAAAAAAATGCATTGAAAAAAATTTGAGATAAATCAAACTTAGAAACTAAAACCGTCAGCTCATGAAGGAGACCTTGGACAAGAAGGTTGAAGAAGTGACAGTCTCCAATAGGCTTGTGTCTTCACTCTGCTGCATTGTGACAAACACCTATGGCTGGACAGCCACCATGGAATGGATCATGAAGGCCCAGGCACTGTGAGACAACTCTACAATGGACTACATGATGGACAAAACCCTCCTAGAGGTAACCCTGACCACTGCATTGTGGAGACACTGCGGCAGAAGGCTGAGACAGACAAAAATGACAAAGCTGTCAAGGACTTAGTGGTGCTGCTGTTTGCAACTGCTCTGCTCTCCTCTGGTTCCTCACTTGAGGATTCCGAACCCACTCCAACCACATCTACCGCATGATTAAACTAGGCCTGGACATTGATGAAGATGAGGTCACTGTGGAAGAGCCCAGTGCTGTTCTTCCTGATGAGATCCCCCACTGGAAGGTGATGAGGATGCCTCTCGCATGGAAGAAGCAGATTTAAGACTCTAGAAGCCCTGCCCTCTGTATAGTATACCTGTGGTTCCCTCAGCAGCCTTGACTGGCCCTGACCCACCTGGCTCTCTGCTCATGTATACAAGAATCTCTTCTATCCTGCCCTTCTACCTTAAGGCAGGAAGGTCCCCTCCCACAGAAAAGCAGGGTTGGGTGTTGTGTATTGTGGGATTTTTGTTTGTTTTATTTTGTTTTGAACTTAAAATATGCAAAATAAAGAAGATGCAGTTAAAAAGAAAAAGAAACTTACACTCTCAATGGAAAGATTTATTTAATCTGTTTTAAATATTACGTGTTGTCTACAGATATAAGCTATTACAGGCAACCCACTAATGTGTATATTTTGATGTCTTAAGTATCAAATCAAAACAAATTGAAGAAGAAACTTATTATATTAGCCATTCATTCATTCATTCATTCACTCATTCAACACTTATCAAATGACTAGAGTATACCAGGTTCTGAGTGTTTACTGATCACATATCTATCTAAATGACCACTTAAACACAGTTCGTGGCATTTATTTTCTTGAGCTCTGAAAATAAACAAAGTTGACTTAAGCGTGTTACTACGGTTTGGATGTTTTCTGAAAAGTTTGTGTTGGACATTTAATGTTTGAATGCACATGTTAAGTGTATTTGTAGTATTTGGGAAGTAATTAGGATACAAGGAAGTCATGAGGCTGAGGATCCCGGGATGGCATTAGCAACTTTATAAGTAAAGGATACGAGTGGAGGTAGCAAGCTTGCTCTGCCTTTACTACCAGATATTCTCTACTATGCTATGATACAGCAAGAAGGATTTCACTACATGCTAACATTATACACACGGACTCCCAGAAGTGTGAAATAAACATAAACATACTTTCTTTTACTGTTCTCTTTTCTATTCTTTCTTTCCTTCTTCTTTCATTTTTTCCTTCCATCCATCTTTCCAATTATCTTTGTTGGTTTCTTTCCTTTTCTGTTGATAAGATCTCATGTAGCCTTAGAAGGCTGCTCCAGTTTCCCTCTGCTTCATCTCCCAACTGTATTCCACACTTTGGAGTAAGACTTCTTCATAAATTACTCATCTGTAGTATTGTCACAGTAATGGAAATGGAGTAAGATGCGTGTTTTTCCTCTTATTCTATATTCCTCTTCCTTTGTCTTCTCTCTGGCATGCAGAGTCAGTTTGGATGACTTAGAGGGACTGAAGCATGGTCAGCATATAAATGGCTGCTGTATGATGCTTAGATCCTACTCCTGGATCTGTAGGTGTGTTATATTAACTAAAAGAGTGAAATCATGTTATAGATGAAATTAACGTTGTTAATCAACTGGTCCTGAGATGGAAAGGTTAGACTGGATTATATGGGTGGGCCCAGTAGAAGTGTAGTGTCTTTATGAGAAGGAAGAAACAAAAGATGGAGAACAAGAGTGATGTAGCATAAAGAAGGACTTGGCCTGATATTATAATATCATTATATGTGAAGGAGAAGGCCATGGGGCAAGGTCTGTAGGTGAATTCAAGAAGCAAGAAAAGGTAAGGAGGCAGAATAACCTCTGGAGTCTTGAAAAGGAGTGAAGGAGTACTGTACTGAATATCCCTTGGAATACACACACACACAAACACACACACACACACACACACACACACACACACACACACACACACACACGTAATTCCCATGTAAAAGACTGGAAGTAGTTGGGCTTTATAATTGTATTTCACTTCTTCTCTTCATCTTAACTGTTAAAATCTTCTTTGCCTTTCATCTGTTTGTCAGCTTGCCTTGCATAAGGATTATGAAAGTTCAAAGAGATGCACTCTCAAGAGG